>PVJO010000780.1:167316-208188 GCA_004026905.1 Hystrix cristata | reverse complement strand
TTATTGGTTGATTTTTCCATATACGCGGTTCTTTCTGGAGTGAGGTGGAATCTTAACGTTGTTTTGATTTGCATCTCTCGAATGACTAGTGATGTTGAACATTTCTTCATATATTTATTTGCCATTTTTATTTCTTCGTCTGAGAAATGTTTATTCATTTCAGTTGCCCATTTTTGGATTGGGTCTTTAAATTTGAGAGTTTTAATTTTTTTGAGTTCTTTGTATATTCTAGATGTTAGACCTTTGTCTGATGGATAGCTAGCAGCGCCTTTAAGTGTGTCTGTGCTGTCATTTGCATGTTGAGCTTCCTTTTAATACTCTAGGAGTCTGTAAGATAAAGCTTGTGGGCCAAGTCTAGTTCCTAGCTCTTTGGTTTTTTTATTGTCCCAATTTTTTTTTTTTTTTGGTGGTGCCTGTCCCAATTTTTTTATTGCAATAAAATACACATAACATAAAATCTACCATATTAACATGTTCCTGCCAGCTTGACCCACTGGTGGTACATGAATGACTGTCTCATCAAGCAGCTTGTACCACCTGCAGTTCAAACTTGTGGGAACGTAACACGTTCAAATCAGAGCTGCCTGGCAGCCAGACATACAGATTACGATCCCATTGCGAACATGTTAAAGCGTACAGTTAGTAGTTACATACATTCGTAATGCACAACTCGGTCTGTCGTCTACCTCCAGAACTTTCTTACCACCCTAAATTTAAACCCCATACTCATTAAGCAGTGACCCTTTCTTTCCCTCTCCTTTTAGTCTCCGGTAACCACAAATCTGCCTTATATAGATAGGTTTACTTGTTCTTAGTACTACATTTAAATGTAAAGCATACAATGTGTGGGCTTTTATATTTGGGGTTTTTTTTTTTTTCACTTGGCATAAACTTTAAGTTTCATCCATGTTGTAGGATGTATCAGTGCTTCATTCTGTCTGAATAATACTCCGTTATAACTCTTTATCACATTTTATTTATCCATTTATCTATTGGTGGATATTTGGGTGGAAGGTTAGATATTTCTAATCTTCGGCCATTATGAACTGCTATGATCTGTTGTACTATGTACTGTTATGGTCATTCATATACAGTTTTTGTTTAAACATCTATCTTGGGGCTGGGGATTTAGCTCAGTGGTTAGAGTGATTGCCTTGCAAGCACAAGGCCCAGAGTTCGATCCCCAGCACCAAAAAAAAAAAAACCATCTATCTTGTTTTCATTGCTTTTAGATATATGCCTGATCAGAATTGCTCAGTTATATAGCAGTTCTACTTATTGAGGAGCCCACCATCCTGTTTTTGTATGGTGCAGGAGCTAAGAATAGTTTGTACATTTTTAAATTGTTGATGAAATATATTTCATAACACGTTACATAAGAAATTCAAATACGTATCTAATTGGAACCCAGCCACACTCTTCATATACTGCTTATGGCTTCGTTTGGGCGACGACAGTAGAGCTGAGCTTTGACAGAGCTAGAACAGACTACAAAGTTTAGAATATTTACAGTAAAGGTTTGCTGACCCCGGTAGTAGTTGAGTCATTGTTTCTATTGCCATTACATAGATTATTGGAAATATGTTCACTTCTCTTTAGAACATAGGTGGATATTCTTCTTAGCTTTATAGTTATAGTCAAAGATACAGAGTATAATTGAAAAATATGGTGAATCTTGATTTTTAAAAATGTATTACTGAAGCAGTTCTCAAAATTCTATTTTGTGTCTTTTACGGAATTTGACCAAGAATGTAGTGAATGTTGCTGCTAAGTGCCATCCAAGGGAAAGGCAGGCTCATAAAAACATTACAGTGTGGATGAAGATGTATCACATACTAAGCATACCTCCTTGGGCTTTCTTTTCTGGTTCTTGGTTCTATAATTCTCCATTGCCTCAGTAATTCTCTGATACCTTCAAATATATACAGTGTGTTTGTGTGTGTATGTGTGCACACGCGCGTGCGTGCGTGTGGGTGTCTGTCTTGTGTGTGTTGTTTGTTCAGCAGGAGTGTTACTCAAACCACCTAGTTCATCATAACCAGAAGAGAAACTCCTACATTCATTCTATTAGCTTCTTTTTAAATCACTCTGAATAACATTGTCATGATATTTTTAAAATTATCATTAGAAAATAATGTATATATTGATCCTTTTTCCAGGTGCTACCATATTGGGGAAATCCTCATGATAGAAAAGTCATCAGGAGGTTCTGGAGTCAGGTAACTTTCAGCTTCCTGTGTACACACGTACTTACAAGCATCCATACATACAGTCGTTATCCTCTAATTGATCTAGATAATTTTTCATACATAAAATCATATATGTGATATATTTCTGCACAATGGGCACAGGCACTTTTCTTCTGATAGCTTTCTTTTCTTGTTAACAAGGCAGTCACCTGAACTTGAAGTTCAAGATTCAAAAAGACCTTTTTGCTTTAATAAGATGGAGATCAGTTACCACAGTTTGTTATAAAGATGACTGCTTTCAAATCATTTATAATTTACTTCACTGCACATCTCCCCGCCATATGGGGGAAGCACACTTTGAATGCTGTTTTGAACATCTTGTCCCTAGAAAATACAGGCTATATGTCATTGTTTTATTAAGAATTGTTAGGTCTCTCTTTTCACCCTTCCCCTCTTATATTTACAGAAAACCCTGTATACTCAGGATGCCCCCTTCCATGTGGTTATCACCAGCTACCAGCTGGTGGTACAGGATGTAAAGTATTTCCAGCGGGTCAAGTGGCAGTATATGGTACTGGACGAGGCTCAGGCGCTTAAGAGTAGTTCCAGGTAACATGAGTAGTAGAAACCAAACTCCATAGGTTGGCACATAGATATATATGTATATCTATGCCCTCCCCCCCACCCTGTGCGCACGCGTGCGTGTGTGTGTGTGTGTGTGTTTATATATATATACGTGTGTATATATGCGTATACACACACACATATATATATATATACATACGCATATGTGTATCTATATATATATAAATGAATGAAGAAAGATCAGAAGGTAAAAATTCCATTACATTTTTTCCTGGGACACACTATTGATGCTTAGAATACATAGTTCTTCCCCCCCCCAACTTTTATCTCTCTGCTCAATAATGATGATACTTTTATAGATCTTTTTCTTTAAGGAAAATTTCTATGTAGAAAGAGATGTTTGGCCTTTTTTCTTTTTTTGAGTCAGGGTCTCACTATGTAGCCCAGGCTGGCCTCAAATTCAGGGCAGTCCTCCTGAGTGCTAGGCTTACAAGTGCATACCCTACCACACATGGCGTTTTGGCCTTTCTTTGAGGGATTATGTGAGACAGGAGTTCTGAGTAAGAAGTGGAACATTGAATTTTGACGATTGGATGTTTTCTCTTTTTTTTGTAAATTGCCTCAGTCCTTGCATAGTTACTAGACTTCTAAGAATCTTTTTATTGTAATATATTTAAAATATTACAATACCTTTTAAGATCCCAAACTGAAATGAAGAGTACTTGGCTATAGTGTTGCTCAGTGCTGTCAACCTTTGGCTTTGATTTGTTTCTACTGACTGTTGGTGAGTCCGTAGGACTTTTGTTTTAGAGGTCCATCTTAACCAGCAGATGGTATCTTCCATGGAACTTGCCATCTCTGAAAGGGATTACTTTATATTGTACTCTTTTGAAGGAGGACTTGGCTGTGGCCTGGAGCAGTGAAGACTGTCTTTATGTCTTCTCACATCCTTCCTCTTCCATTTTTTTCTTCAAATTCACACTTGAAATGCACAGATTAAAAATTGTAATACTTTCTACTACAGACAAATGCCCTTTAATGAAATGACTTATATTAAAAAAATAGGAAACTAACCAAGGACAATAGAAGACTTTCTAAAGCCAAAAGGGATCATTCTCTGCCTCTTAAAGAGCTGCTTTTTCCTTCTTTTCTTTATTCTTAAAATTGCTATAGTTTTGGAGTGAGTGTTGTGCTTAGTGCTCCAGAAACAACAGTAATCTTTTTTTTTTTTTTTTTTTTTTGCCCAGTGCTGGGGATCGAACTCAGGGCCTTGTGTTTGCAAGACAGGCACTCTAACCACTGAGCTAAATCCCTAGCCCAAAATTGCTATAGTTTTGTGATACATAATAGTTACATTTGTTTTGGGGAATTAGTACATGTATAAATCTTATGTTGATCATTTTCTAAATTCTGAGCAGAAACTAGTCAGTTCTGCTCATTTTCTGTCTTCAGCTTTGTTCAGTAATGTTTTTTCAGTTGTGTACATAATGGAATATGATTCTAAGTGTTATTTTGAAAGCATTTTTAATATATGGAGTCTCAGTAGTATAATTAAAGAAATATTTATTGCTAACTTGGAAATTTGTAACTCATTTTTTTGGACAGTGTTCGTTGGAAGATCCTCTTACAGTTCCAGTGTCGGAATCGACTTCTGCTAACTGGGACTCCCATTCAAAATACCATGGCTGAGGTGGGTACTAATCAAGGTCTCAGGTTCATGTCTTCATAAGACAGAGTTGCAGCCATCATAGAATTCTTCACTGTGCTTTCCTGGAGTGCTACTGCTCTGTACAAATTATATTGCCCACATAAAAGGAAAAATTCAACTATGGCCTTCTCTAAGTGGTCTTTTAGGCATCATTGTTATTTTCTTATTTTTATTTCTTATTTTATTTCTTTAAGTAATAAATAGTGGCCACATTAGGAAACATTACACATCTAAATGTTACACATCTAATTAGAGATTTTGTTATTGTTTTTGTTTTTTGGTACTGGGGATCGAACTCAGGGTTTTGTGCTTGCAAGGCAAGCACTCTAACACCGAGCTAAATCTTCAGCCCTAATTAGAGATGTTTTTATGCCTGACCCATTGGAACAAATTCTTCGACTAGAATCATGGAAAGAGTTGTTTGTGAACTGAGGCACCACTATATTCTTTAAGGGGAACTAAATTCTTCCTTTAGGAAAGATAACTGGTGATTTAGAGTAGATGTCAGAAAACTTTCTATAAAGAACCAGACAGTAAATATTTTAAATTTCTGAGGTCATATGGTCACTATTGCAACTACTCAGTTTTACCTATATAGTGTAAAGCAGCTGTAGACAGTATGTAAATGAACAGGCATGACCATGTTTCAATAAAACTTTATTTACATAAATAGATAGCAGACCAGAATTGACCCCATAGGCTCTAATTTTCTGACCCCTCATCTTGAGTTATTAGTAGCCAGTTATGTGACCTCAGATTATGTTTAATTATAGAATGAACTTTTATATACAGTAATACCTCAGTTCACGAATGCTTCTGTTTGCAAACAGTTCAGTTCTCAAATAAAAGCACTTTGACACAATTTTACTTCTGTTCACAAACTCCACATTGCATGACAAACACAACCACAGCCATCTTCCCTACATAAACACAAATGCGGCCATCTTCCTCAAAATCATAAAACAAATTAAGTTTGTAAAGTGAAGGGTGTGTGTGTGTGTGTGTGTGTGTGTGTGTGTATGTATGTGTGTGTATGCACACATACAGATGCAGATGTGTGTATGTCCATATGATCTTTAAAATTCTCACTGCAAAATCTGAGCAGCACTTGGACTTTCAAACTTTTAGTTTGAAATAAATTGAAAAATGATCGTATATTACTACTACACCTAGTAGGCAATGTGCTTGTGCGTAGTCTTTTACTCTCACACATGTTTAGAAAAGATATTCCCCCTCCCCACCATATGCACTTGAGCCACTTGACTTTTACTCTCTCCGGGCTCTAATCAGTCCTCACACAGTGCCATTGCATTTTCATTTAATTTCATTTTTTTCCTTTGTTTCTAGCTCTGGGCTCTACTACATTTCATTATGCCAACATTATTTGATTCACATGAAGAATTTAATGAATGGTTTTCCAAGGACATTGAGAGCCACGCTGAAAACAAATCTGCCATTGATGAGAGTGAGTACTGTTAGGAGCTTGCTTTTCTTCCAACCTATCAATGTGGGTAACTACATAAGTATGTATTTTCCTCTATGTGAAGGGTTTTCTTCCAGTATACAAGGAACTGGAGGGGTTCTCTTAAAAATTAATTATGTGCCTTTGATATGTTTGAAAAGCTCAAAAACAAGCTAGTGTAGGTGTTGGCTACTCTGTCTTGACTATTTAATGAAAGCACAGTAAGCTTAATTCATAAAGTATTGCATTTTGGTTTATAGCATCCTGATGCTATAAAAGGACATAAGGTCCTGAAAATTTTGTATTAGTTATATCTTTGAGTAATGGGCTGTGCTTTTTCTGTAATAAAAACTAAGAATATTAAAAGGGCCATTTATATTATTTTCTGTATTGTGAACATTTTAAACCTACTTGTTAATACTTTTGACCTTTTGGCCAAAATATTGCCTGATTTTAAGAATATCCTGAGGTATTTATTAGGTAAACATGAGGCGACATCTACAAACTGTAAGAAAAGTCCTTTAAGTGATTTTATACTACAAGTTGTTAATTTGCTGACATCCTTTGAAAGATAATTTTTGAGGAAAGCCTTGAGTTTTAGGTGGTTTTCATTAGATCTCTATAAGAACTCTGTTATTGACAAAATGTTGCTAAAATACTCTTAAGAGTGAATTCTATGAAAATAAAACCTAATACATTTGTACAGTTGACTACATAGCAAGATGCTGTAGGAAATTAAAGTTCCTTAGTTTCCTCTTTAGGAAAGTCTCAGTCTACTTTCAAAGAATCAAGCTAAAAGGTATTTAAAGAATTTAGAAGAACTGGGCATGGTGGCACATGCTAGTAATCCCAGCACTCAGGAGGCTGAGGCAGGAGGATTTCTATGAATTCAAGGCCTATCTGAACTACTTAGCAAGACCCTGTCTCAAAAAAACATTTAGGAGAAATGAGCATGGTATTTGATGTATGTATGTGTGTATTAAATCAATATAATGTATTGTTTGGTTGGCCTCCTGTTGTTTTAGATCAACTCTCTCGTTTACACATGATCTTGAAGCCATTTATGCTGAGGAGAATCAAGAAGGATGTAGAAAATGAGTTATCTGACAAGGTAAGAAGAGATGACCTTTGAGGCACCAATTTAGGGTTAGGGCAAGGTATTCCTTGATCTATTTTGTTGAAGGGTGCTTAGTTTGATTGAGAGATGACCTTTAAACTTGAGTGAATTAAAGAGGATTTAAAACGAGTCAAATAATCAAGGAAAGTAACATTTTTACCTTCCTTTTGTTTAATATATTTTATTAATGGAGAATTCAAAACATTACAATAGTAGAAGGAAGGGTAAAATGAATCCTTTTGTATCCATTATCCAGCTTCAACAATGATAAGCTCATTGATGGCCATCCCTAGCCCTCTGGTTTATTCTGAAACAAATCCGGATTCTTTGATTTCATTTATAAATATTTTCTTCCCTTTTGCAATACTGTACTAGGGATTGAACCCAGGGAGCACTGAACTATATCTCCAACCCTTTTTGTATTTGATTGTGGAACAGCATCTTGCTAAGTTGCCTGGGGTTGGCCTTGAACTTGCAGTCCTCTTCCCTCAACTTCCCAAGTAGCTGGGATTACAGGCGTGTACCACCTTTCCTCATGTATTAATGTGTTGACATGTATGTCTGAAAGATTTGGTCTTTTTAAAAAGTACATTTAAAAAAAGTGTGTAATCCTATATCATTACCATCCCTAGAAAAAAGACAATTCCATGAGTATCACATATTCATTCAGTGCTCAGATAGCTCTAGTTGTCCTTGTGTCCATCTGCCTGTCTGTCCATCTGTCTTTTTTTAGTGCTGGGGATCGAATTTGGGGCCTTGCGCTTGCTAGGCAAGTGCTGTACCACTTGAGTTAAACCTCCAACCTCTTTTTGTTCTTTTTTTTTCCCCCTTTCTCTCTTCTTTTTATGACTGAGTTTGTTGAGCTGGACGTGGTGGCACAAGCCTGTAACCTCAGCACGTGTGATGCTGAGTCAGGAGGATCACCATGAGTTCCAGGCCGGCCTGGGTTACATAGTGAGACCCTCTCTAAAAAAAAAAAAAAAAAAAAAAAAAATTAGTTTGTTGAAATCAAGATACAAGCATTTAGGTGATATGTGTCTCATATATCTCTTAATCGTTTCCTTCTTTTTTCCTTGCACTTCTTTGTTGAAACTGAGTTGTTTGTCCTGTATAATTTTCCACATACCAGATTTTGCTAATTGCATGATTGTAGTATTATCTGACATGTTCTTGTGTCACTTGTATTTCTTCAAATTGAGAGTTAATTTTAGAAGTTTAATGTCTTGGTCTGGCATGGTCTTGTGCTCCTGTAATCCCAGCATGTGGGAGGCTGATGCAGGAGGATCACTGAGAATTTGAGGCCAGCCTGAATTATATAGTGAGACCCATCTCAAAAAACAAAAAAAAAGAGTTTAATGTGCTTTAGTTTGTAATTCTTTTTCCTAATACAAAGTCAGTGATTTTGGTTTATAAGTAAATTTTTTTGAATCCTCTCCAGAATTTAGTAATATTAATTCTATTACTATTATTAGAAGTAATAGAATTACTATTAATTAATCCTGTGACTCTTTCCTGTGTTCTTCCATTTTTTTTCTGGCTTTCTGTTCTTGGGGGGTTTCCCTCATCATCCCTAGATTCTGCCTGTTACGCACAATTGTCCTGTCTACCTAAAAGGAATCTGTCTAGATTCTTGGTAATATCAGTTGTTTTCCCTTATTCCTGCTTTGGGTTTGGTCATTTTCAAATTAGGGACTCTTTGGAAGATTGTTTGGGGATGTAAACCTTTTCCAAAGAGAGAACTGTACCTCCATTTTATTCCTTTTTCTAAAGGTCTTGATAGCTGTCCTCCACATTGTAGGTTTTTCAGCAGTTGAATTACTTTATAAGATTTCTGTGAGTTGCTCAGTGGTTAGAGTGCTGGCCTTGCAAGCACAAGGTCCTGAGTTCAATCCCCAGCACCAAAACAAACAAGATTTCTGTGAGAAGAATAGTAGCATCAGGACAGACTGAAGGTAGGAAGATCCAAAAATAATAGTAGTCTAAACCAGATCTGATGAAGGCCTTCTGTAGGGTATTGGGAATGCTTAGCAGTAAGTTTCCAGGTTGAATTGAATGATTTAGGAAATTGTAGAACATAAGGTATGAGAGAGAAATCAGCTTTCTCTGGGCAACTGAATGAATTATAATGCTATTAACCAATTTAGTGAGTTGTTTGGGGGATGGGGATAGATTGAGTGATTGTCATTTTTATTTTGTTTTGTTTCATTTTGTGGTGGTGGTAGGGGGATTGAACCCAGAGCATTGACACTGAACCACATTTCCCGTCTCCAGCCATTTTTTTATATTCTCCTTTGAGACACGATCTCACTAAATTGTTAAACTGCCTAGGCTGTGCTCAAACTCACTATCCTGCCTCAGCCTCTAAGATACTGGGATTAAAGGGATGTACCACCATGGCTGCCTTGGAAAAGACAAATGCTTTTTCCTGATATTACACATATGTGGTTTCACACAGTCTGAGTGGTACTTTCAAAGTAGTTGGAAAGATAGAGCCAGGAATGTTTTGGAACATTAGTGTATTTTTACAAGTTACTATGAAGAGTGATAATTGGTGCTATTGGCAATGGAAGAGATTGCTCAGGGGAAGCACGTAGAGTGAGTGAAAGAGAAAGAAAGTCAAGGAAAGAACATTGTTTCTGGTTGATCACACATACAACAGGTTTATAGAGATAATGAGCTCAAGGAAGTGTTGTTTTCTTAATCATAATCTGGTTTCTATGTGTTTTCAACTTTTGGCTGATTCTGAGTTTTTTTTATAAATGCTTTTTCCAAATATGAATATTCTTACTGATTTTTAGATTGAGATTCTAATGTACTGCCAACTGACCAGCCGACAAAAGCTGTTGTATCAGGCACTGAAGAACAAAATTTCCATTGAGGATCTATTGCAGTCTTCTATGGGCTCGACCCAGCAAGCACAGAATACCACCAGCAGCCTCATGAACCTAGTCATGCAGTTTAGGAAGGTAAGATCTTAGGTCACCTGCCCTGGTGTTGTTTTTATTATTCTACTTCAAAGAAAAGGCTTGATGCCAGATAAACAGACCATTATAAAGAGGTGCAAATGGGGAAAACCAACATTCACAAAGATAAACATTGAGGTTTGGGGCTCCCTCATCATTTCATAGAGCGCACATGACAGTTTTGTCCCATTTCCCTTCCTCATAGGTGTGTAATCATCCAGAGTTATTTGAACGACAAGAAACTTGGTCTCCATTTCATATTTCCCTAAAGCCATACGAAATTTCAAAGTTTATCTACCGTCACGGACAGATCAGGGTCTTCAACCATTCACGAAACAGGTGAGCAAATATTAATATCTGTTTGCTCTGAGACTGTTTTTATTTTTTTGTTTTGGTTTTGTTTTGGTTTTGCTTTTCGTTTTATAATTTAGGATCCTGTGGCTTGGTAGATGAGTTTAATGAAGAACATGTGATTTTTTTCCAACAATAAGGTATTTAAGAAAAGATTGGACAAGTACTTGTTGAGGGATATTGTGGTATGAATTTGAGTACTATTTAGGCTTCAACTAGATGATCTTAAAAGCTCTAACCACTTCTAGTTGCCTTTCTGACTCAGGAGTGAGTACCCGTGTGTAAATATGCACTTGTATCACATGTGAACAGAAAATGTCCTAAAATATCTCTGTATACTAAAACTGGTTGTGGTGGCATATATGTTTGGCGAACTGATTGGATTTAAAATTAATCAGATTTGGGGCTGGGGATTTAGCGCAGTGGTTAGAGTGTTTGCTTACCAAGCACAAGGCCCTGAGTTCAATCCCTGGCACCAAAAAAAAAAAAAAAAAAAAAAACCCAAAAAACAAAACAAAACAAAACAAAACAAATTAATCAGATTTGCCTTCTTTGGGGAGTCAGCAATAATAGATTTGGTAAATGTTGAAGTAGTCATTGTTAAGGTAATATGCTGTAGATCGCTTCATTCAGAAAATTGACGTGTGGTCCATTTTACCCTTCTGAGTTAAGATGGTCTTGGCTTGTAGACTTTTTAACATACTTTTCTCAAGGGGTTTTCTGTGTAGCCCCATCTGAGAAGCATGGACTTGGAAAGCTCCTTTTGTGGAGAAATAATATAAACTGTTATAAAAGTAATTGTCAGCATTACCTAATGAAACTGAAATTGAGACATATTTAATGGGTTTGACTTGGAGTTCTTTGTGAGTGCCCCAGGTTAATACTTAACTAGATGGTCAGAGGAAAGAGGCAGAGCTGTAGTGCTCTTTGTTTAATGTAGTATCTTATAAACTACTGTGCTAGAATTGTGATTATCTGAAGTAAAATGAGACTGTTTGAACTTATATTATCTTCATAAACTTTAAGTACTTTGTACTTTCTCACATTTATGCCATGATTTACCTAGTAATATGACAAGAAATTTCTTAAAAAGTAGTAGCAATTTAATACCTAAGATTTTCCCTAGTTTAGAACCTCTGATTTAACTTCTCAATATTTATATTTGAGTTTGGATTTATTTTATTTACTTAATTCACAGGTGGTTAAGGGTTCTTCTTTCTCCATTTGCACCAGACTATATCCAACAGTCTCTCTTCCATAGAAAAGGTATGTGTTGTATCTTTGGGAAGGAAGGGATATTAAGGATTTACCAGGATGCCTTAGTTTGACTGAGTGACTGATTTGGCACTGCTCTTGGCTTTGCCTGTGTGTCACGCCTTTATTTATAATGTCTTGATAATATTTAAGTAAATTAGTCATCTTCATCTGTAGGCTCTGTGATTTGTGGCTATAACAGGAAACAGTAAAAAATAGTTACACTGACCTTCCATCTTTATTTTCTACCTGCCTCTTAAGAATTTCTTACCCTTGAAATTTGATAAGGTTAACGCTACACTGTTATTAATGAAACTTCCTTCCTTCCTCCTTAGCCTAGGAAGAGAAGCTGCTCATCTTTGATATTGTCCAAAATACTAAAGCCAAGGCTTAGAATCTTTCCTCTCTGTCCTGCCTTTTTCTTTTTTCTGGGATGATAGAAAAGGCAGTTAACTCCAGAGGTAACTGATCGAACCGTGTCCAGTATGGCCCATACATGGCATGTCTCATAGGCCTGCTCCTACTACCTGTTGTTATAGTACAAAGATGTGACACTGTGTCTAGATCAGACTTTTTAGAATATCTTCGGATCTTAAGTGAAAATTCAGCAGTTCAACAGGCTTTAGTGTTGTTAATATCTCTTGATTGGCTATTCAGTAGAATGTTATTCTTTGATATTCCAGGTATTAATGAAGAAAGCTGTTTTTCTTTTCTTCGCTTTATTGATGTGTCTCCAGCAGAAATGGCAAACCTTATGCTTCAGGGACTTTTGGCCAGGTAAGGAGTTTGCTTATTGCTTGATAAGAGAACAGGTGGGAGTGAATAAGGACTAATGATGAGTCCTGTAAAATTAAACATTTAATAGTATGTCTTTGGAGCCTCTCATTCTTTTTCTGTTGTTAAGAATAACATTTTTAAATTAGGAAATTGTAATTTTCTTTTGATCATTTAGTTACATGATGGTTCATAATGTACCTTAAGTGAAGCATATTAGCTGGGTATGGTTGGCACATGCCTGTAATCACACCACTCTTGGAGGCTGAGGCAGGAGGATTACAATTTCAAACCCAGCCTGGGTGACCTAGTGAGACCTTGTTTAAAAATTTTTTAAAAAGGGTAGGATGTAGCTTAGTGCAAAGGCCCTGGGTTCAATTCCCAGTACCATGGGATGGAGGTGAATATTTAGGCTTTTCTCCTGTGTGCTATAGATCCTCAAATTCTCTAATTTCTGGTTGGTTTTTTATGTTTTGCTTGCTTCTGCAGAGCAAATGGTGGATCATGATTCATTTAGCTGGTAGTGACCATAGCATGGCCTGCCTCAAGTATTCTGGGAATTTAGTTCTTTGTTCTTATTCTTTGGCACAATGGCTTTCACTGATGTTATGACTTTGTATTTGTGTAATAGGAATCTCATTAGGAACTGCTGTCTACTTAATATGAAGATATTTTAGGCTGTGAGTTTTTGTGATAGAGATGAGTATTCTTGAATATTAAGAGGAGCTTTACAGAGAATTTTAGTGTTCATTGTAACAAATCAAGTCATGCCAAAGAATTTATAGAACAAAAATGTAAAACAGCTTCTGCTGAAAGCAAGAAAGAACTGTTGCTAAAATGTTTAAGATTTACAGAAAAGATGTGCAAGAAGAGACACCCTTTGGAAAGTTCCTCACTTCTGTGAACAACCCTCAGACCTCCATGGAGCACTGAATAAGCATGTCTGCTGTGGTCTGTTTCAGATGGTTAGCTCTTTTCCTGTCTCTGAAAGCCTCCTACAGGCTCCATCAGCTGCGCTCCTGGGGAGAGCCAGAAGGGGAGAGCCCGCAGAGATATCTGAGAAACAAGGATTTCCTTCTTGGAGTTAATTTTCCACTTTCCTTTCCCAACCTTTGCAGCTGCCCTTTGTTAAAGGTAAGCAATTATTTGAACACAAATTACCTACTTAATACCCCCTTCACTTTTCTTGGAGTCATTAGTAGTAATAAATGATGGCCTGATAGAGCCAAAAGTCCTTAGAGGAGTAGGTGCAGTGTATTGAGTTATAAATTAATGCACATTTTGGATATATATTTTTGTGTATCACTTGTACATGTGTATACACTTGTGTAACAACCACGCAGATCAAGGTATACAGCACTTCCAGCACCTAGAAGTGTACCTCATGCTTCTTCCCATTTAACACTTCTAAATTATTCTTGCCTGTGTTTGAGCTTTTCTGAATAGAATTATCTAGTATATACTTTTTTGTGTCTGGGTCCTTTTACTTGATACTATATTTACGAGATTCATCCGTGTTGCATATAGCATTCTTTTTTATTGCTATGAATTGTTTCATTGTCTGAATAAACCGTGGTTTATTAATTTGTTCTATTGGTAGATATTTAGGTTGTTTAGTTTTGGGACTCTTATGAATAAAACTGATACATGTGTTCTTGTACATGTTGCTTGATAAGCATAAACACTAATTTGTTTGGGGCTTCTATCCAGGAAAGGAATTACTGCACCATAGGGTTGCACACTTTACTTAGTTGCTGCTACCAAACATGTGGTTTTGCAAATTTATAATCCCAGCAGTATGTGAAATTCATTGTTCTTCAGCATCCTTGTCTACACCTGATATTGTCCATCCTTTTTATTTTAGCCATTTTCATAAATTTTAGTTGTCTCATTGTGATTTTTGTTTTTTAATTCCATGAAGAATAATGATGTTGAGCACTTTTTCATACACTTACTGGCCAATGCAGAGAAGGTGACAGGGAGAGTGGCTGGAAATGGAAGTTGGAGTTACAGGGCCAGGTCGTGTGGGGCCTCCAGTACAGCTAAGGGTTTGGATTTTATTTTGAATGAAATGGATAATGCCTGCAGAGTATCGATAAGTTATACATAATTAGTTGTATGTTTTAGCTCTTGAATTGTATTTAAAGTTTAGAATTTTGGTTATTTTTCTTGTGTCCTCTAGAAAATGTTACGGGTTATTTTATAGTTAACTGCTTTGGAATGTAGGACATTCTTTGGCTAGATGGAGTATGTGCCCCTTGTACACTGAAAAGCCCGGATAATTTCCTTCTGTTTTCCCAGTTGGTTTCTCAAGCACTGCTCCATGTACTTTTTTGGACTTTGGAGATGGAATTAGTAATGCAAAAGGAGACTAGAATTGGGTTCCAGCCTGTTTGAAGTAACATAGTCAGTGCTGGTGGCATGGTTTCTGGAAGGTGAAATACTCGTCTTGATTCCACTGGGATTACTGATATGTCTAATGAAGAACGATGTGACCTCCAATAGGCTAATTCCTTCCCTCAGCTCCTAAATTCAGTAATACATGTTCCTAAGGTAATAAAATTTTGTGCATTCCTTTTCGGTACCGAAAGAATCATTCTCCCAAGGGTTTGTCATGCCCTGTTAATATAGTTGCTTGCATCTTATCTAGCAGTTGGAGATACACATCACTTACTTGTATTCTGTTTTCTGAAAATACAGTTGTTTGTTCAGAATGTCTATTCAGTAAATTCTTTATGTCTATTAGAATTTCCTGAGAAATTCAGATACAGGTAGGATGCTTTGTAAAAAGTTGGTGGTAAAATTTGAAAGATTATGTAATTGAAAGTTAGATTCATTTCTGTTTTTTCTTTTATTTTGTGCTGTGGATAGATACTTGCTGCTGTAGTGTAGTATTTTAGAATGTACTCTGGCTTACTGCACCAGTGGATCACATTACTGAAAGTTTATCATGTATGTATAGAGACATTTTTCTCCTTTCACTTTCATCATTCTTACCTCTAATATATCATGTGCTGAAATACCAACCAGAAAATATATTTGGCCAGTTTATTGATGTGGTAATTACTTCAAGACTCATTTCTAAGAAATCTCTGCTCTCAGCTATGCAGAACATGAGGATCCTTAGGTGGTTTCTAGTGTAAAAGGTTGAACTAGATTCTGAATAAAGAATTATTTGTTGAAGCTCAGGTGTTAACAATTGGTGAAGATGTAATAAAGTCCACTGAATATACTGTGGCTTTTGAAATTCAACCATGACTCATGTCCAGAATATTTCATCACCACCTGATACAGGTGTATATATACCAAAAGTTATGTGTAAACATACATACATGTATTTTTTATATATATATTTTTTAAAGCCAAAATATTTATTAAATAATACTTACCCTCAAATATAGTATGCCCTTATTTTTTATTCCATTTTATTTTTTAAAATGTTACTTGAAACTTACTAAAAATTGATTTTATGACCCTCACTGTTTATGGTTTGAGAAATATAGTATGAGATGATAATAAATAACAAAAGGACTAGAAAAAGAGTATTGCCATGTAAAAGATTCTGTATCTTTTTTTTTTTAATAGAGAGGAAAGAAACCATTTTAGTCAACTTGGGCTCCCATAACAAAATACCTTAGACTGGGTGGCTTAAACAGTAGAAACTTACTTTCTCACATTTTTAAAATCTGGTAAGGGCTTTCTTCCTTCTTGCTATCTCTTCCCCTTGAGGAGAGACAAGGCAGACAAACTCTCTAGTGTCTCTTCTTTTGTAGGCATTAGTCCCATCATGAGGGCAGCCATCCTGTAGCCTCATCTAAATCTAATTGCCTCCCAAAATTCCCCATCTCCAAATACCATTGCATTGTGGTTTAAGAGTTCAGCATAAGAATTTGGGCTTAGAGGGGGATACAATGCAGTTCATTATACTGACGTTGGGTCTTTAGGAAGTCTCACTTTATGAATGTTAAAGGGAAGTACAGAAGCTACTCAGCATTACACTCATCTTAGGGCAGAGTTACTCTAATGTATAGTTATTAATCAAGGTCCTTTTTTGACTTAGTGTGTATATTTATATCTCTGGTATTCAAAGATATTTTGAGCAATTTTTTCATCGCAGACTATGTTGTATTGTGAATTTAATTTTCATTTAACTTGCCACCCAAATTCCGATTTTATAATTTTGATTATCTGTAAGTATAATGCAGACAAGATACAATTTCTTTTTGTTTTGCTTTCTTTTGTGATACTAGGAAATGGGGTAGCCTAGTTTTTAATATGCACAGTGAATGTAAATTTTGGGGGGAGAGTGCTGGGGATTGAACTCAGGAACATAAGTTATATTTTAAGGTTTTAACAGAAGCACTTGTGAGTGAAACTCAGGTTCCATGTTCCAGATCAGTCTTGAAGGTGAGATTTGGCATATTTTCAGTCACACCAACCTGTGAGAAGAGATAAGAGAAATGCAAAAATTGGAAGGGTTCTTGTGAGTTCTTTCTCTTATAAAATCCAAATAATATTTTTTTAATGAGATGCCTTTAAAGCTACCAAATTATGTTTGAATTAATTTTCCCATATTCTGCCTTTTTTTTCCTCAGTACAAGGGATTGAACCCAGGACTTTTGCACTGAGCTATATCCCTGCACCCCCAACCCCCACCCCTTTTAAAACTTTTTACTTTGAGACAAGATCTCGCTAAATTGCCCAGACTAGGTTTGAACTTTCAATCTTCCTGCCTCAGCCTCTCAGAGTGCTGGGACTACAGGCTTGGTCTTACACCTGGCTTCCCATATTCAGCTTTGTCCTCAGGCCGAAGGTAGAAAATCCTTCATTTTGTACCTTCTCTGCCTTCATTTGTTTTACAGAGCATAATAAATTTTGTTTTGGCACTCTGTCTCCTAAATACAGCTTCCTGTCATCAGACCAAAGTGAAGGCTTCAGTTCTTTTTCCTCTGGGGAGACAGATAATGAGTGTTGATTTAGCTACTGTTGTCATCTTGTTTGTGGTAAACTATAGAGCCATACTGAGCAATCTAACTCCATCCTCCTCCTTTCTCCCCATAGACACTCTGGGGAGAAAGGACATGAATCTGGACAGTCTGAAGCACTTCCCCTCCACCCCTGTAATGTCCCAGTAAAATCCTTGTTCTCACCCTGCAGTCAATATTAAATTTGAACTCTGTGTTACAGAATTCATGAAACTATCATTCTCATGTTAACTTCGGGATGATAGAGAAGCATCAAGGAACTGAAAACTAGGCTAGGACACAGATTCCTTGGTACTTAGAGTTGTTTGGGGCAGAGTTTATTTATTTATTTATTTATTTATTTTGACAGAGTTTAAGTCTCTTGATGTTATTGCTTTTCTTACTTTGCATTCTCTTATGTTTATGAAACAAAGCCAGCATGACTCCCTTTATTTCACTTAATTTTCTTTTTGCTCCACACTCCTTTACTATTGAGAATTTCAGGTAGGAATAGTATTTAACATTCATAAATTCATTCTCACACACCTTCTCCTCACTCTGGTTCTTTGGCCAGAGTTCCTTTCCTGTACTCCCTTGCAGAGGGTAAAGAGTATTGGAGAATGGTCTGGAGCAGTGGCAGGAGGCAGAGGCAAGAGGATCATAAATTTGAGACCAGCCTGTCTCAAAATAAAATTTAGGGTGGGGATATAGTTCAGTGATAGAGTCCCTGGGTTCAGTCATCAGTACCACAAGAGTGAAACTACGGTATTGAAGAGTGTAAAGAGTTTAGAGATCATAATGTTTTTAAAAATTCTGAGCCAGGTATGGTGACACATGCCTCTAATCACAGCACTCTGAAGGCTGAGGCAGGAGGATTACCACAAATTCGAGGCCAACCTGGGCTACATAGTGAGTTCAAGGCCAGCCTGAACTACATAGCAAGACCCTGTCTCAAAAGTCTGAAAAATAATTAAAATAAAAATCCTTTACTTAGAAGAATGAAGACAAAAGCCAGGACCTATAGAAATACATGATTTAGTCACCTATTTTGGGGTAGAACATATTTTAAACTATGCCCAATTAAATATCACACTAAAAATGATGGTCGGCAGAAACGTTTACCAGTATTGATTGTATCTATTGTCTCAGTGTCAGTGAACTGACACTGGTGATGCTTTACTTAGGCATAGTATGTGTTGAAGGCTTTATGTACTCTACAACTCTGGAGAGCCAAGCAGCTCAGAGAAATGTGGGATATTTTAGATTTTGTAATCTAAAATATACAAAGGATCTTCAGATGAAGAGTTGTTTTCAAAAGAGAAGCAAGTGTTTAAGTTTTATTTTGTTAAGTGCTTTGCTGGATCTGGCTACTGATGAAGAATCCCTCAGACAGGAAGTTTTCAAAACTCTTCCGCTAAATGTTCAGCTGCAATGTCTGTATCTATCATTTCCTGAGATCGTGAGAGCCAACAGCGTCCCTAGTGGAAAGCTCTGGGAAGCCATTGTGTGTTTCTGCATTTTATTTTCTCCCTTTTTGTTTGAATCCTTAAAATATATGTGAAAATAAAATCTATGTAGTGTAACAATTTATTTATAAACACCACACTTTTCATTTAAAGTGAAGTCTTTTCTCTAGTTTTAAACAAAACAGCAAAGCATGGCCCCTGGTTGAATAAGTCTGTATGAGAGGGGAAAACATTTGTGTTTGTCCTGTGCTACAATGTGGCAAGAAGTGTGCAGTTGTGGGGGCCATCATCTTGGCATAGTTATTTCACTCAAGACTTTTGCATAGTGCCAAGAGACTGGGAAAATCCTCACTTCATTCTGTGCACTTTGAGGTTCTGGTGGCAAGACACACACCTCTGCCAGTGCTTACAGGGTAATGAGACATTCAACAGCATGAGAAAGGGACAACAGAATAGCAAAAGCTGTGGGTGCATTAAAAACAAGTCACATCACCCATAGCATGATATTCTGTTCACTTTTTCTAAAAGTTTTTTGTGGCCAAAATAGCCTAAAGAAGTAATGAACCCTCTTTTTTTTTTTATTCCTACCCTCCAAGTGTCTTACACAATAGTATTTAAGGTGTTCTCTGTCTCAGCATTAAATTTTTCTATGTTTAACAATTCATGTCATTATGTGAATTGGATAGTGTGGTACCAAGAGTCTCTTGTACTAATGAACACTTGGTGGAACTAATGGTAAGAGAAAATCATCTATAAAAGTATATATTTCAAAATATTCCAAGGGCAGTCAGGATTTCTCTGAAGCAAACACTATACGTTGAACATTTTAAACTACTGAAGAATATTTTGGTTTTTGTGTTTTCTTTCAAATCTAGAATCAGAAAGCTATAAATCACCTTGAATCGGTGTCTTCCAATTTAACCTGGCACATGTAAGATCAGTGAATGTGTTCTACATTGGGAATGACCACCTTGGAAATAGAACTATTGGTAGACAGACTTTTTCCAGAAAGGTTCCTGGATAACATTTTGCTAAGAAGACTCCCTATGATGACTGTTTATTCCTTTTGTAGTAATAACTATGTTGTTGAGGGGAAGGAATCAGAAGAGATGAACATTCTGTAATCTACCTTTACCTTCTTGGAATGTAATAAGACAGATTTCTGCTGAATTTTGCCATTTGAGAATATTCAAAATGAGGCTGACTAACAGAGATCCCTGACAGAGACATTGTGTGGTTCCTGTTCTTTAGATGTTAGTAAATAATTCAGATCTCTTTAGGTCAGCTACTGTTGCTCCCTCAGCCAGCTGCCCAAGCATGGTCTGAATGGGAGGGGTCATCCCAGCTAGCAACCAGGACTTTTCATGTAGTTGGTTGAGATTAACAGAAATTGGTAGACCTGTCATCTCTTCTGTCAAACCCAAGGAGGGCCAAGAGGAGTTACTGCTAATGTCAGAAATCTGCTTTTAGGAAACAATGATAAAAACCTGAGGGGTTGGAGATTTAGCTCAGTGGTAGAGTGCTTGCCTACGCAAGCGCAAGGCCCTGAGTTTGATTCCAGCACCCCCCCAAAAAAACCCACCTGACTGCCGTTTTTGTTTGTTTGTTTGCTTGGGTTTTTTTAAATCTGTTGGTTGGTTGGTGTTTTGTTTTGTTTTGTTTTTTCCCTTCAATTATGAATTAACAATAGGATTTTGGGGGATAATATTTCTAGCTGTTTATATTCACTATTGGAAAACAGAATGATTCCTAGCCCAGTAATCTTCATAATCATCCTCACAGAAGGTATTTAGGTGATAATGGATGTACACCTTTAGAGAAGTAGACAAACATCAATGAGATGCCAGCCAAGATGAAAATACAGATTGAAAATCTATCAGAAAGCTAAAATTCTTCTCTGAGTACCTTAGCCACTACAGAAAAAGCCAAACATGTCAAAGCTATGTGGGCTCAGCAGTGTTATAAAACTGTTCATACTTTGTGATTAGAAACCACTGAAGGGAGCCCTACCCTTCTGAAAAAATAACTGAAGTCTTGATTTTGTGCATGACCATTATTCAGAATATGTTCATTCATTCATGAAGGCCAGTAATGATATATATGTCCTGTTGTACAACTTGAGATGATTTCTCTCAAACCATGATCCTGAGGGACTAATTTACTTGAGATTTAAGCCCATATGTGTAAAATAGGCTCATATGAATGGGAGAACAGGTATGTATTGAACAAAGAAAGCTCTAAGAGATTTGTTACTGGAATTACAGCAATTATGTTTCTGGGGCAGGCCATGGTCGCTATTCTGATCTTGTAGCTTGTTTTCTCGACCTTACAACAGAGTATAAATTAGACTGCCTTTTGTATTATCTTCCCCCATATGGTTATTTAGGTTACCAATCTGCCTTACTGAAAAACCAATAGAACAAATAAAGTGGTCGAGAATGAAGCTCCAAAGATAAAAGGTCTAACATTGTGCTAATGATTTGTACTAATAAACTTGTACATTTTCAGTAGATCCCACTGTGGACTTCTCTGTATGTTTGAACATTCCATACTTAAATATAAATGGCTGTGAATCAGAGCTTTAACATGAGCTGTAAAGCCTGTTAAAATGTGTTTTTGGTACAGTAATATAAATGAAAAATGTGTATTTTTAAATGATTGTCACAGGTACTAAAGAGATGGTTTCCTGTTCTTGACCATTTCTGTTGATATTTCTGTATGAAGAAAACAGTTAACCTTTGCTAGAATTACATTGCACTTTGTTAATTTCAAGGTGCTGCACTGCCTTAAAGAAAAATTTTGAAGGAAATTGTTCGTGTTAGTCATCTTGTTTTTTTAAAATGTAAGTTCACATCCTTAGTATGACAAATGAACCCAATTTGCCCTCACGTAACAGTGTTTGTCTCCTAAAGTTTGCAGTTCTTATTTATAATTAACATTCCCTTTTCCAGAACTAGAGTTAGAATGATACTTGTTTTAAGGTACATGAATAAAACCACATTCTAAAATCAATATGGGTCTCAACTATATTACATATTTGATTCTGATTAATGGTTATTAGGATTAATAGTGTTGGCTAGGAAAAAAGGCCTTTGAGTCAGATACTTGATATGTAGCACTTTTTGCATTTTGCTTTGTTGAGCATAATTGTCCTTGGCACTAACTTGCATTTTTGTTTTTGTAGTCCCTTGTTTTCAGCAGCCACTGTAAAGCAGTGAGTGGCTACTCAGACCAGGTCATCCATCAGCGGAGATCAGCTACCTCCTCACTTCGTTGCTGCCTGCTCACTGAGCTGCCATCTTTTTTGTGTGTGGCCAGTCCACGAGTAAGTGCCACAGGAGTGAAGAGATGAAATCAATTTTCGAGGGATCTATTTCGTAAACAGAACTGTTATAAACTATTTGCATCTTGAGAAACATATAAACCCTACTGTTTAAAAAGGGCAGGGCTAGCAGTGTAGCTTAGTAGTAGAGCCCTTTAGCCTGTGCAAGGCCCTAGGTTCAGTCTCCAGTATTGCAGAAATAAGTGTATGTGTATGGAGGGAGCGGGCGGACATATCGGTGGGCGCAGCCTTCCCAAGATGGCACTTCCTCACCTTGAATTGCGTGGATTTGAGGGTAGCTGTATGGCAGACAGCTTCTTCTCACTCACTCAGGGGCTCTAAACTACAAAGGGAGCAAACCATCTGGCAGGTAGATTATCACCAACAGCAGGGTCCAGGAGAGAGAGCCCTTTGTCGCCTGCATTGAGGTTTTTGAGGGTTTTCAGAGGAGGAGGCCTTATTAGGGGGAGATTTGATCTGGCCTTATCACCTTGGCACAGTCCCCACATAACAAAGGGAAACATAATGCTCCAGCACCGAGCCATTTCTGCCTGATGTTTTCTCACGTCCTAAGCAGCCTCGCCTGGACTGTGGCTCACAGGTCTGTTCCATCTGAAAAGTGACTGTTGTATCTTCTTCACCATTCAGCAGCCATACTCTTCTTTGCAGAGCTGTGCTGGTTTCTATGTAGTTTCCACTCTGCTCTGCTGCCCGGACCCTTCCTGATACCCCGATTATCGAAGCAGCCCTGACAAGTGTCACTACAACAAAGACTTCCACAGGCTCGCAGGGTTGTTCGCTTTGCCTCCACCTTCCCCTTCCTTTCCTCCTTGTTGATCAGAGTCAAACAGAAGCTGTCTTCTTCCATCCATAGAGAAGTGAGTGAAGGGACAGAGGCAGAATAAAGTTGTGGCCAGACTTTGTCTTCAGAGAAAAGAACGAATTTCTCTCTTCCCAACTTGTTTTTGCTCCCTGGGAAAGCTTTCATGCAGCTGGAGCACTTTGTGAGGCTGGCATTTCCTACTCTTCTGTGTTTTTTATCTTGTGTCTGTGTTCATCCTAACAAATCTACATTTTCACGGTTCTGTTCAAAGAAGTCACCTTTTCAGTCTTCCTTAAAAAAATTTTTCTGCCATTATTTTTTGTCAGCTTTCAGCCTTACTTAATTTAAAGTTTATCAAAAGATACTCAGGCATGTCCTCCCAGCACTTAGGAGGCTGAGGCAGGAGGACGACTGTCATTTCAAGAGACCAGCCTGGGCTACATAGTGAGTTCAAAGCCAGCCTAGAGTACACAGCAAGACCCTAGCTTTAAAAAAAAAAAAAAAAAAACCAAAAAACCTGGCAGAGGATCAAGAGAAAGATAACAAATGGAAATGAAGTACTGAGTCCTATTGACTCCTCCCTGCCTAAGGTTTTTTTGCTGCTGTTCCTATGCTATGTGAATTTAATTCCCTTGCCACTGTCAGCTTGTTGGATTATATTAGCTATCTAGAAAGTATTTGGAGTTTGTGTATGTCCTGTTCTTTCAAAGCATTTTTGGTATTGATGCAGGGAAGTGCACTTTTTCTAGGAAGCGTCTAAAGCCAAGCGCTTCCATACATGGCAGCCTCTGGGCCTCCTAGTTGCACGGTTGGTTTTCTTCTCACTCTTACTGTATCACTGTGTACCAAGTGGCCTAAGAGAGGAAGTGTAGTTTTCTGGGAGAGGGATATCAAGACTCCTTTACGTCTCCTAGTCCCAATGTTTTATAGAGCCAATAAAATTGAGCTCTATTGGCCTATAATTGCATTTATGGGCAAGAAAATTCCTTGTTAGTACTTGAAGCTCCCAAAGCTTCTATAACCAACAATTCTCAATAACTCTACTCTGCTGACGTACTCATACATGCACAGCCCAACTGTTCTGCTTCAGTGTTGTTTTCAGAGGAGCCAGACAGAAGTCTGAACTACCATATCTGGTGCTGCTGTGTGCCTAATGAACAATAAATGTAGCTGGAAGAAAACTGTGAATATCTGTGAATATGTGCCCTTAAACAGCAGGAGAAAGCTTTTAGCCTTTGGCTAACTGCCTCAGCCCCATCATTTCCTACTCAGCCCCTCATCACTTAGCATGTGCCGAACCTGAAAATGAGAGTAGTTAACACTATGCTTGTAAAGACAGGATGAAGAATTTGAAACACGTCTGAATACTTTATATACACATATATAGTTCTCACCTTTCAGATCAGTCCTGCAGTGTGAATAAGGCAACATTTTATGAGATACTTTAGCTTCTACTGATTTTTAACCCATCTGTTTGAGAAGAGAGAAGCTGATTTCCTTTGAAGCCTCAAAACTGGGCTTGAATTAAGAGAAAGTAATTTCCCTGTCATATGCTATGAAAATTTTGGGACCAGTATCAAATAATCGTGTCACTAAGGAAGAAATTATAGGAGCTGTTTCATCAAAAGCTAAGATGATGTTTCTACAGGGTTAATAAGCTGAGACCTGGGAATTCATCTTAACCAAAAAATGAAAGCACTTGGGGTGGTCACGCTTCCTAGAGCTAGAGCAGGAATACACATGTTCTCAGGAAAGATGCACTGAATGCTTGAGGGTCTGCCCCTTGAGGTACTGTAGTTTAGGAGGTTAGTGAAGCAAGTGTCAGGGCTTGGCTTGTGTGAGACTGGAGGGAGTGCATTTCCATTTGTGGGGAGAGAAGAATGGGATATGCTTCATCTGCCCTCCTGAGCCAGCGGGAGGGCCACTCAGTGTTAGCAGAGTGGGGGGAGGGTGTCTAGAATGGAGTTGTCTAGAAGCAGAATTTGTTCTAAAGAGAAGTGGACTTTTTTGCCCTCTTTTGGACCTCACAAGTACACTGCTTACGTACTTACAACATGACATTCTATGATTCTGCATATATCTTGATCCAGGGCTCCTGGCCAAAGAAGCTTATCAAAACATTAAAAAATACTTCACTAAGAACTGTGCCTTGAATGCAGGCCTGGACTTGGAAAGCTATCAGCAAAATGAAAATGGAAAACTAGGTGAAAGTTTATAACTGGGGAAAAAAGTTGTGTTGTTTTTAAACTATGAGAGTACCTAGAAATGAAGCCTAGGCAGAAACACATTCTTCCTCCTGTTCTCCCCGTGTTCCTTCATGCTGAGTTTCTGGCTTTTGAGTTTAATCTTGAGTATATGGGCCTGTGTTTTATGTGTAATTCCAAGGTGAGTTCTGCTTTTCTACCAGCAAAGAAAAGCATGTGTCTTTGAATGTAAAATTGTCCCTGTCAGTCTCATTAGAAAAGACTAAGTATGCTTTACTCATCCAAGAGTATACATGCCTTTTGAGATATATAAAGCTGGTTGTATTTCTGAAGTCTAAACCACTGCTGCTTTAACTATTTTCATAGAAGTTTAACTGTTGTGGGTTGTGAGGTTATGGAACTCACCTACATGGGAGATGTCTGCTGTGGCCCAGGGTCTGCTGGAGTACTGCCAGGACAAGGCATAGTGGGCAGGGAGAGTGCTGGCTTTTATCTGCCTGCTTTATAGTTCAGTCTGTCTTTGCCAGTGCGCAAGTGTCAGTTGGAAAAATAAGTGGAAAGCAAGAAAACAAACTCATTCTGGAAAGGATAAAAGAGCTAAGAGCTCCTGTATTATCCGGATGAGCCGATTTCTGAAGTGAGCCTGGGTGAGATGTGGAGTTCTAGGGCCAGTTCGCATGGCCCTTTGTAATTTTGTATCTGGACTGTAGGTGGCGCTGCCTCCCAGCAAACTCAGTTCCCTTCTGCAAGGCAGAGTACTTTATTCTCTGGTTATTGGTAAAATTTCATCTGCAGCCATATATTCAGCTTGTGTACTGTTTATATCCCCAGGAAAGTATTTCTCAGTGCTTGACTTGAGATGCTGGGCTGCTTTTTAAAAACCTATATCTACTTGCCTGTCCCTCAGCACTTCTGTATTAAAATATATACTTTCCAGGAATGGGGATTTAGCTCTGTGGTTAGAGTGCTTGCCTTGCAAGCACAAAGCCCTGAGTTCGATCCCCAGCAACCCCCCAAAAAAATGTATATTTCATCTTCTCCCAGCCATGTTCTTATGCAAATTAAAATTGGAGAACTACTGTCCTAGAGATTGACATGGCTGGGTGTGGTGGCACATGCCTGTAACCCTAGCATTCAGGAGGCAGAGTTAGGAGGATCGCCATGAGTTGGAGGCCAGCATGGGCTGCATAGTGAGTTCAAGCCTAGCCTGAACTATATAACAAGACCTTATCGCAAAAGAAAAAAAAGAAAACAGTTGATTAACATGAAAATATAGCAGTTAATAGCAAGATAGATTTTTCCTAAGTGCTTAACTTCTATAATAGAACTACCTAACTAGGTACAGCCAGTATTTTATGTTCTGATCTTTCTCGTTCCTTTGTCTTTGCTTCTTATACCCAGTTTCTCCCCCTCTCATAGTCTCCTTCCAAAGTTCTGAGCAATTTACTGCTTGTAATGGGTTTTCAGTATTTTTGTCACCTGAGCTTGGCAGATCATCACCACCTTTACTCTTTGCAGGGGTTTGGGTGGGGTGCTGGGGATCGAACTCAGGGCCTTGCACTTGGTAGGCAAGTGCCCTACCAACTGAACTAAATCCCCAATCCCACTGTTACATTTTAACAAAGGGCAGCCTTGCCATCTTCCATAGGTTTCTTATCAGATAATTTCTCAGCCCTCTGAATATATAGCTGCTTGGTAGATTGGGAATAGATGCAGACAGCTGAAGAAGGATGAAACCTGTGTTTCTGTATTGGTTAGGAGCCCCTACTCCACTGAGAGGGCAGCACTCTTATACCCAGAGATACCGGGTATAAGAAGCAAAGACAAAGGAATGAGAAAGATCAGAACATAAAATACTGGCTGTACCTAGTAACACTCAGTAACTTTAGTGTTACTGAGTTGTGCCTTGTGATGAGAAAAGAATTTTGCAGTCTGTTTCAGCAAGGAGATGAATCTGTTGCTTGCCAGCAGTTGCTTCCCTCCTGTCCCCTACCCTCTCAACTCCCCATTTCCCCAGCTTACCACTCAGAAGGTTCCCTTATCTTCCCTTAAATTTCTCACTTAGAAAACCTGGCTAGGGAAGAGGAGAAAGAAGTACTGAAAATCTTGGTAGGTTCACCACAAAGACGTTAAAGATCACTTCATAGGTGCCAGAGCAATACTCTTCATTCTTTACTGACTAACTAGCTCTAGCTCCCAGTCTAGCATCATCATCATATGTATGGCTAATAGCACTTAGCCAGGAACACTATCCAGCTGTGAACAGGGGTGGCAAAGTGATGGGAGGTGCATGTATGTGTATGTGTGTACACATACATATTATTGCTGATTTATCCAGTTTATCTGCATCTTCCAGTTTTCTTTGTGTCTTTAGTTTGTTTGCAGGTTCGTGTTATTAGAAGTTGGTTTTTTACTTGGAGGAGCTCACTTTATGGACAACTTTGTTTGTCAGAATAGAGTAGTATTTGAAACTAGTTGCTTAAGAACTAGCAGTAGTAGTCTGGTCTGATTCCAAAAGGTTTAGCGTGTGTGAAAAAAAGTAAAAGAGCCCTGTCTGTGGCTCATTGCAGGTCACCGCAGTGCCATTGGATTCTTATTGCAATGACCGAAGTGCAGAATATGAGAGGCGAGTTCTGAAGGAAGGAGGGTGTCTGGCAGCCAAGCAATGTCTGTTGAATGGGGCCCCTGAATTGGCTGCAGACTGGCTAAATCGCCGATCCCAGTTCTTCCCAGAGCCCCCTGGAGGACTATGGAGCATCCGGCCCCAGAATGGCTGGTCTTTCATCAGGATTCCAGGTGAGTTCTCTCTTCTCTTAGAATATTTCCAGCCTTGGCAAGGAGATTGCAAGGGTGATACTCCATGTGGTTGTTTCATATATTTGAAATTTGCAGTTCTTGAAATTTCTATTTCCTTTTTTTTTTTTTTACCTTGGAAATTTATAAGTAAAAATACTAGTAATTTGTGACTTGCATAGAACAATAAATGTTTTTAGATTTGTGCTTAAATATTCTCCTTTGACAAGGAGAAAGGAATACTGCTCTTTAAAAACAAGATGGGGAGTGTGGGGCGGAGGTGTAGCTCAGTGGTAAAGCATATGCCAGGCCGTGGATTCCATCTCCAGCACCAGAAAAAAAAAAAAAAAAAAAAAAGAGGAAGAGAGAAAGAAAACATGATAGGAAAGGTTTCAGGTCGAGTGAGTACAGTTGTCTTGTGCCATTGCCAGTGGAATGAATGAGAATGTCGTCACCCTCAGAAAGCCTGGGTGAGTAACATAAACAGTGTCCTGCACGGAGCACTGCAGATTCGAATGATAACAAGAGGAAAAACAGTGTGTTTCGTGCCAAAATGCTAGCAGATTCCCAGACCCCCTAGGGTCAAGGACTAGGGTTGAAAGGAAACTGGATTTCATCTTTGCTTTAGAGAGACTACTTTTAAGGAAGTTGAACACAGGGTTCATAGGCTCATGTTTTTAACACCTGCTGGCAAGCTACAGCAGTAGCTTGGAGCTATACTGTTAGTTTTGGTTGTCTGGATTCTCTGATACCTGATTATATTCATTTTATTGACATGTAATGGAAGTAAACTAGAGCTAAGTCTTCAAAAGAAAGCATCTGCTTTTATTTATTTTTTTCAATTTTTTGGTTTTTTGAGAAGGGTTTTGCTATGTAGCCAAGGCTGGCCTTAAACTTATTATGTACCCCAGGCTGGCCTTGAACTCAGCCTCCCAAGTTCTGGAATTACAGGCATGCACCACTGCACCTGACTCAGCATCTGCTGTTTTGTGAGATAACTGAATTCAAGTGCTAAAGGCCTGATTTTTCCTTTTTGTTGTTGTTGGTGTTGTCATTGTTTTTTGAGACAGAGTCTCACTATGTAGTTCAGGCTGGCTTTGAACTCAACTGTGTAGCCCAGGCTGGCCTCAAACTCACAGCAATCCTGCTTCAGCCTCGCAAGTGTGGTATTAAAGGCATGCACCATCACACCCAGCTTTGGTTTTTCCATTTAATGTTAATTTTGTCAAATGCCAAGGGGCTTTACGTCAACCTGTTAGTAGCTTTGGGAATGCTTTGACTAGAAGATGCCATTTTGAGTATGTGATATGGCCTCAGAGCTGACTTAGAACACATGAAACCCATAGGTGATTGTAAATTGTTTGAAAATCCAAATGTAAAGTAGGCCAGGGTGGAAACTACAGAATCCCAGGCAGGAGGTGAGCACGGGTATCAAAAGAATCAGATAGCATTTTATTTCTTCTTCTTCTGCCTCCATAGTTCCCAGTACAGGAGTAGGAGGTTTATTGCTGTCGCTGTGGGAATCTCTTGTGGCTTTTCCTGTTCTTTGAAAGAAAAATGGACCTTGTTTAAATAGCAGGAAGTGTCTGAGTTCTTTTCGCATCGATAAAAAGCACCAGCTTCACTGGCTGTTTACTGTGAGAACCAACCAGCTCCTCGCTGACCCCATTGTGCTCTGTAGACTAGCTGGGGTAGAGATGGGGGGGGCATGTCACTGGAACCTGTATTTATCTCTCTTTCCTCATATTTGTACATTTTGTGTTTCCCTGGGAAGTGTTGGTTCTGTTGCACTCGTTTAGAGATTGGCCAAAATCTCCTGGGTTTCACACCTTGATTGCTTCTCCATGCTTCCCCAGAAGGATGTGCAATCCTTTCAAAAGGCTCCTTTCCGTAGAAGAGGAGGATGCTGTTTAATCTGTTACCTAATTTTACTGCCATGAGCTACATTCTTTTTTTTTTTTCTTTTTGTCGCTGTGGACAATAAGAACCTGTAGCTAAATGAAAACGCCATTGTAGGAATGATTTTAAGAGAGTAGATTTACTTATTTCAGCATCTTTTGAGTTGCTGTTTCAAAGAAGGGGCTGGACCTGGGCTTGACTTGGCAGAATCAGCCTGATTTCTAGGGAATTATGCTCCTCCTGGCTCTATGCCTTGCTTAGCAACAGCTGGTGCTCTTGTCCAGTGCCGCTTTGGTAGGTCCTAAAAAGAGGGTGATATGTGTCAGGCTCAGAAGACAACACTGTGCAGAAAAAGAAGCCTGTGTTTTTCTACATACCTTACTAAGAACAAATACTAAAGGCTGATTTCCCCTGTCTAGCATATTCACTAGAAAATCAGAAAAAGTATTCATTTTAAATTGTTGTTGGAATTTGTATCTTCCTTTCCTTCAGGACAGTCCAAAGAAGTCCATGCCATCCGCTTTCACCTCTCCCACCTCTACCAAGCTGGCAATAGGCATCACTTCTTGCTTCCTTGTGATGCAAAAGAGTTTACCCTTATAAGTATGTGCACATCTGAGCTCTTCTATTCCTAGCATCATTTCTTTCTGGTTAGCAAGTAAAGTAGCTGTGGGAAGCAGGAATATACAAAAATCATTTAACCATGATTTTTTTTTTCTTAGGCAGGGTCTTGCTATGTAGTCCAGGCTGGCCTTAAACTCACTATGTAGCCCAGACTGGTGTCGAATTTGAGGTGATCCTCCTGCCTCCCAGGTGCTGGAATTACAGGCATCAGCCACCATGCCCACCTTAACCATGATTTAGAAATCCATTGAGACTTATCAAACTTCGGACACCTGACAGATTGGTATATGCTTTAATATCTGTGCTGAGGGCATATTATCTGCATGGAGAGGGCAGATAAGCAGACTGCAGGAATCTGAAGAGGTTAAGCTTGCTTGCTCTCATTCACTGGCTGGAAAATATGTAAAGGCTTTTTTTTTTTTTTCAGCCTGTGTTTTTAACAAGAACAGAAATGTAATGTCTAAAGCTGATTGGTAGCTTTGTGGGGAATGTTCAGGAGCTACCAAAATCAAGACACCCCTGGCAATCCAATTGAAGGAGAAGGGAGATTTTAATAAGAAACCCATTAAATTGTTACAAAAGTATTGCTGCCTGATGAGACTTGGAGTTTATACAGGCCTTCTTGTCTAGTGCCAGGGAGAGGGCTTACCAGTCACTTCTGTCCCAGACGTAGTCGTTTGATTGTGTGCGTAAGAAGAAACAAAAAGAAGAACATTCCAGTAATCTAAACAGGACCAAACAAAGAGGTTGAACAAAGGTGTGTGCCACAGAGACAGGGATGGGGTGGGAGGGGGCACTGTGGCCTGGCAGTGTTCCGAAGGTGGGAAAGGGCGACTGTGGTGCAGAGGAGTAAACATTCAGGACCTGTGGCTTTGTAGCAAAAACAGAGTGGCTGATGATTTGTTATGGTGCTGTCAGCACATCCGTTCGTTTGGATTAGACAGTAATTGTGCACTTGGCAAAGAGTGGCAGGAATGACGGCTGAGAACTCGTCAATTGCTCTCAGTAGTCTCTGCACTTTGGAGGAAAAGCTATGAGTTCAAACCTCATTGAAAACTAAGAATAGACTGTGTATCTTAACAATTTCTCTTTTAGTTGTTAGTTGTCAGTGTAAGATCGCCATCCTTTCTCTTTCCTTTTTTGTGGGCCCCTCCACTTGCATATATACTCTTATCCAACCCCTCAAGCCTCTTCTCCTCCCGGCTTAATGGCAGCAATTGTTTAAGGCATGTTTCTGAACCAGTATGCAAACAGGAAACTCTGTTTCCTGAAATATGATGGGAGTTGAATGATACTGAATGAATAAGATGAAAACTTACGAGTTGACTATTCTTTAAAGATCTCCAGATGAAATCATTTCTTATAGGAAGAGAAAGGAAAAAGCATAAATTAGTGTGTGAAAGCACCTTCACTTCACAGAAATCCAGAGTCAGTCTTTCTGAAAAGATGAACTATAGTGTCCTTCTGAAATTATATCTTGCATTAATGGCATTTACCAGCCAACCTGTTGAAATCATCCAGGAGAGGGAGTTTGGGTGAGGGTTTTTTTTTGTTTTATCTTTTTGGTTTCTTTTTTTTTTTTGGTGTGTGGTTCAGTTTTTTGGTTGGTGTGTGTGTGTGTGTTGGTTATTTGGTTGTTTTTTTTAAAAAAAAATTCAGTGGGGTAGGGGAGCAGGGGAAATAAAAATGATCAAGATGCAATATGTACAACCCCTAAGCAGTGGTGGCAAACCGGTGGCACACATGCTGCAGCAGGCTGTTTATTATCCTTGAGAACTCTAAAAGGTTCGCCATTACTGCCCTAAGCTGAATGTAATCACTGTGTATCACAAACACTAACTTACGAGGTTGGGGATTTAGTTCAGTGGTTACAGTGCTTGCCTAGCAAGCACAAGGCCCTGAGTTCGATCCCCAGTACCCAAAAAAAAAAAAAAAAAAAAGCAAACACTAACTTAAAAAAAACGTCAATGGGTTAGGGACCTAGCTCAATGGTAGAGCACCTGCCTAGCATATACAAGGCCCTGGGCTCAGTCCCTGGCTCTGTAATAGGAAACTAAAAGGTCAGGGTAGGTATGTTTATTTTGCATTTCTCATGTTTACATGTCTCCATGGGAATACAGGAACAATTTTTTTTTTCTATACATTCTCATGCTTTCAGGATATAAACACTTAACCACAACTGATATCTGGAGAAAGATGAATAAAGATGAAGCAAATTTTTCAGGTTATAGCAGATGCTACCTAGACATTGTCCATAAATGCCCTTGTGTACCTAGTGTAACCTGAGTGAGAATGCAGAGCAGGGGCACCTTCACATGCCCTAGCAGGATGTCTGATTGGGAGCCATCAGCTAGAAGAGAATCTATACCTCCTTCTTTCAGAGTGTATCTTTCCAGAGCGCTTCTGCAGTTGTGATTTTTGTTTTGTTTGGTTTTGGTTTTGGTTTTGATTTTTGAGACAGGGTATCACTATATAGTTCAGATTGGTCTTGAACTCACTATATAGCTCAGGCTGCCCTCAAACTTGTGGCAGTCCTCTTGCCTCAGCTTCCCAAGTGCTGGGATCACAGGCATGTGCCACCATGCCCGGCTGCAGCTGTGGTTTAATGGGGCTTTGCTTTCTTCCTCTGGAGTACTTTTCTGTGCTCCTGAGGACAGTGTCCTAGTTCTAGTAATTTTGGCTGCATACAGCTTTACAGTGAATGATTTTGTTTTTTTCAATTAAATAGTTTCCTCTCTTCCTTTTTTCTCCCCAGGAAAGGAGAGCCTCATCACTGACAGCGGAAAGCTCTATGCCCTTGATGTCCTGCTAACTCGGCTCAAGTCTCAAGGACATAGGGTCCTTATCTACTCCCAGATGACCAGAATGATAGACCTGCTGGAGGTAGGAGGGAACCTTGGGAATCTAGTATTCCTGGGCGTTTAACTTGGAGGAGTCACACGTTCATGACTAGTGTCAGTTCTCCTTAATTAGTGGGAACTCCAAAACTCCTCTTAGTGATTTTAGTCTATAAAGGGACAAAAAACAGCTCCTGGCAGATGGAGAGTATGCAAGGACCTCTGCCTCCTTCTCTGTATCCAGTGACATGGAGCACCTTTCTTTTCTAGGGAATTAATTCCTCAATTTTAAATCAGATCACAGCCTAGGAATTTTCTTGAAAATGTCTCTTCGACTGTGGAAAACAAATTGAGGATTAATTTTCTATGAAAATGCTCATAGAACAGCCGGTCAGCCTGAGGTAATGTAATGGTTTACAACTACATATTGCAGTCACCTTAGAAGTTTTAAAAAATACTGGTATCCAGTCTTATTCCCAGATTCTTGTTAATAAAGTTTAGAAGGAGATCTGGGCATCAGGGTATTTAAAATCTCCTGAAGTGATTTTAATAAACATCCAAGGTTCATAACCATTAGTTTGGTGGTGAAAGACATAGCTATATCAAGGTAGCTTTTATTTAATACTTACATGTTAGGTTCTGTATACTTGTCTTAGTGGCTTAATGATTCAAGGGAGAGGAAGTCACGACCATACTGTAGAAACAGGAGAGAGAGAATGAGAACAGATAATCACAGACCATTAGAGTAATACAAGAAAGTTCAAAAGGCTAAAGCAGTGGTTAGCAATTTAGCTCAGTGGTAGATCACTTGCCTAGCAAGTGCAAAGCCCTGAGTTGGATCCCCAGCACCCAAAACAAAACAAAAAAAGTGGCTAATGCACCTGGTTGTCAGGTGTACATAAATAGTCTCATGTTTTCCCTTGGGTTTTATAGATATAATGCTTTATATTCTGGCCCTGGTACTCCAGGGACTAGCAATAAGTAAGTAAAAACTGGACCATGACCATCCATATCTAAGAATTAGAAAATGGGGACCATACCAGTGCAGAAAGGATAAAGGTAGCAATAGGGATGGTTTTCAGGCCGTCTGGGAGCCGAGGTTCCTTGGTGAGTTTTGTAGTGAGTTTATCTAAATTTGGTATCAGACTTCCTCTAATAATCAGACACCTTCTTTTAGCAAGAGATGTGATATTTTAGACCAGTGTAATTATTAAGCCTTCATACAGTGTTTTTGTTTTGTTTTGATGTCACTTTCCTTTGATTTATTCCCCTTATAACACATGAACTAGAAAATGAGGGTGAGGGTGGGAAGGAGAACAATACATACGTAGACATATGGTGATTTTTCAGATGGAAGCATCAGCACTTTAGTTAACTCTCCAAAAAGTACTGTAGTTGTATGTACAAACCACCCAAAAAGTTTTCCTCGTCTCGTGTGCTTACTCAACATGACAACATAATTTCTGCAGTCAAATAATTCAGTCCTATAAGTTATCAAAAACCCAATATGAGTACCTACTCATTTTCTCAAGTGAAAAGTTTGAACAGATAACATGTTTAGGTTATAATTTACGATCAGCTTCTTTTTTTCATATAGTATTTAGCAACTTGCATGCTGTTGACCGAACAGATTTAACGAACTTACTGGTTTGTATTATGAATAGGTCGCCCACTCCCCGCCAAGGCAGGATCTCACTATGTAGTTCAGGCCAGTCTTGAATTCACTGTGTATGTAGTTTAGGCTGACCTCAAACTCATGTAGTCCTCCTGCCTCTGCCTCCTGAGTGCTGGGATTGCAGGTGCGTGCTGCCACTTGATGGAAAATTGCTAATAAGCTATAAATCATCCTAAGAGAGGTGATTAAACTATTGTATTTGATGTAAATCTTGACAATGTTAAAGGTCCTAACAATGGCAATCCAGAACAAAAGAGATGCCTGCTTCTCTAATATTCCATTCAAATCAGGTGATGCCAGCAACCAAAACAATTTGCGGTGAGGGAGGCCTTTTTAGGTGCAGTGCGTTTCCCTTGCCCTTGAGAATCAAGGAAAATACAGATGAAGTAGTGATCTTAATCTGCTAAGAATTACAGTCAAAGCAACATGCTACAGGTTAAGTAAGAGCAGTAATAGTCTTTTCAAGGGTATATCAGTATAGAATGGAGTCCTAGTTTGATTTGTGTTAAAGGGAAGTTCCAAGGGAATGTGGATGAGCATCCCAAGACAAACTGCCTCTGGACAGTGAATCTGAGTGTAGACAGTTAACATTTGATACAGCCCTACATTTTAGTCCTTCACTCTATGCACACACTTCTAAGTGTTCATTAAATAATAGTAAGTAATGAACTTAATTCAGGACGAATCTGTAAACCCAACCCAACAGGTTATTTCCTAGCTCTCTGTAAGCATTTGGAGGGGGTGGCGGCATAGTAGGTAGAATTTGCAAACAAGGCAGCTTGAGAACTTTCTCTAAATGTAAATGAATCTCTGTGGGGAATTCTGAATTGGGGAAAAGCAGATTCAATGCCTCAGTTTCACAACTGCTGACATTCCTTAGCCATATGTATAACATGCATCTAGGATGCTGAAGCCAGGGAATGTTGCAACTGTTTGTATGTTTCCAAAACTAAAATGAAACTAGTTTCCTTAATCCTCCCTTAATGTTGTTTCCTCAACATTGTATTTCCTTATGGAACTTCATTGTTTATTCCTTTTTATTAGTGTTAATTGCTGAAATGAATCATACTCTGTTTTCTAAGAGACTAGTCTTTAAATAAAATCTGTACTACAGGCATGGAATTGTACTGCCCACAATGTTTACTGTTATGTTGAATCATTTATTGAAAATGAATGTGTCACAGATCTTGGGATAATGCATGATTAGGTCTGTATTTCTTTATCTTTCAAAGAGTATCTTCAGGCACTTTCATATTGGACACTTTTAGTATAAACATTCATGAAGCCAGGCAGGTGTAGTTGGCACACACCTGTAATCTCAGCACTCAGGAGCCTGAGGCAGGAGGATCACCATGAGTACAGAGTCCAGCCTGGGCTACGTAATGAGTTCAAGGCCAGCCTGAACAACATAGTGAGACCCTGTCTCAAAAAATCAAATACAAAAAGTTCATGAAAGCCATGTTTCAGCATTAGAATGTGGCCTGGTGGGTGTATACTAAGGATTGTGTTATAGAGAGGACCTTCTGTGTGGATGCTTTCCTTTGAATACACTTGGCTTTCTTTAACAGAATACTTTGATCCTTGCCTTGCTCGTTCAGTTTCAAAAGGTTGTTTGTTTTTTCTTCAAGTATTCTCCTTTTTCCATTAACATCTTCTGCTCTCTACAAAGAGAGAAAGAAAAGCTTCCAGTAGAGTGGGATAAATTGTATAAATATCAGGTAGAAATTCACATGGAGTTATTGAAGCTCTGTTGTGTCGTTATGGAACATATTAGCATTTCTCTTTCATTCGGCCTTTTTTCCTTCTTCCTCTCCTTCTTCCTCTTCCTCTTGTCTTCCTCCTCTTCCTCCTTTTCCTTCTCTTCCTCTTTTATTACTCCTCTTCTTCATCCTCATCTTCCTCATTCTCTTCCTTCTCTTCTTCTTCCTCTACCTCTTCTTCCTACTTTTCTTCCTCCTCTTCCTTCTTCTCTTCCTCATCCTCTTCCTCCTCTTCTTTTTCTGTGTCATAGCACAAACTGTCTTTGTATTTCTGGAATTTAGCAGAACCAGAAGACAGTAAAGAGTCACATGCTTTTTTGTAGCCAGGTTTCTGTTCTGTTAGAAATACCAGTTTTGGGCTCTTAGTATTTGCTCAGTATTTTCTCAAGTGATTGATAGCCTCCTTTTTCTCTTGGGTAAAAGTCTGACTTTAAATTGTATAAATATCAGATAATCTTCCAAGTAGAATTCTGTATTTAGAAATGTTTTATCCTTGCACTTGGCATCCAAGTAGTATTGCTGGATAGAGAATTTTAAAAAGAGTACTTAATTTCCAGGACCAAAGATTTTTAGTTTGCCACAGGCAGAAGTTGAGAATATGGTATATCATTAAACATTATGTTGCAAGTTTATTTTATATTTACTGGATTGGGGATTTAGCTCAAGTGGTAGAGTGTTTGCCTAGCAAGTGTAAGGCCACAAGTTTGATCCCCAGCACCAAAAAAATCCAGTTTTTTTAAACTGGATTACCTAGAAGGTCTTGGCTGTTGGAGATACTACAAAAATAGGTGTAGAATTGGGATGATGGTGTCCAGCTAGATGTCAAATTCTTGCTCCCATCACCATTTTTACCATAGTTTGGCCCCCCTGCGTATTCTAGTAGTTGCAGAGAGCTTTTATCTCATTACAGATGACTTGAATTATCTCTGGGGTCCTCTTTTGAGATTCATTCCTGTTTTATCAAGCAACTCAGTGTGTAGTTTAAGGAAAATATGCCACTCATTGTTTTCTATGCACTGCAGAAGTGCTTGGGAAATGCCAGCCAACTGGTGCTGTATGTGGTGTGATGTTAAGTACTGAAATCCAGACAAATCTTCAAGTAAACCAATATATGAAAATAGGGAAGTATAGAATTAAATCTATATAATCCATGGCTAATGGTGACATTTGAGACACTGGGTTGTGTAATTTGTATAGTCAGCCATCTAAGTGCAATACTTCATTTGGGGAGGATTCATCAAGAACAGACATTCTATCATCATGAGCAGACTTCTCTTAGAATTTCAGCTTACCTTTGGGAACTGTGATTTTGAATATACTGAGAAGTTGGATATTCTAAAACTGCCCATGAAATAGAAAACAAATTTGTGTCACTGTGAATTAAAGTTTTCATGAGATCTTAAGGCGAGAGAGGGAAATTTGTCAGCTTATACCACACTAAAGTCTGTTTAGTTGTTTGTTTGCTTGTTTATATGTTTGTTTGATTTCATAGCACCCATGAATAAGACATTATGTTGAACAGATGCAAATATTAGTTAAACATGGTCTTTGACTTCAAGGAATGTGTCTAGTGAAGTACATACATACATACATACACAAATAATTGCCAAAGGAGCCCTGGTACGGGTGCCAAAATAAAGTATTAACAGAACTAAGGATAGCAAAAATGAGTATGTTTATTTCTAAGTCACCTTCAAGAAGGCTTCATATAAATAGTGACATCTGAACTAAAGCGAGATTTTGACCTTCAAGGAGGAAGGGAATTCAAGACTAAGGAATCCTGGTGTGAAAAGGTAGAGAAATGCAGAGGTACAAGACATTTGAGAGAAGTAGTGGCATAAAGTAAAAGAAAATAAGACAGGTAGGTTGAAGGACACTATGATGGGCCTATAAGTGCCTTGTGATGGGTCTTACTCTAAAAGGCTCTGTGCTACGGTAGGGAAATGTGTCCTTCACTCTTAGTGCAGCTTCCTTGGACTGAAGGAAATTGTAATATGCGTAGAAAGGAGTCTGCTTTTTCCTGGTGATATACACCAAAGATGGAAAGCAGTAAGTCCAAGGATATAAAGATACCCAAGATCTGGAAGTTAATGTATCCTCCTTAGTCCTTCCATCAAACTATTTTAGCAAAGTAAAATTGGGTTTAAAAGAACAGCAAAGACAATTGTGAAATAAATCGAAGTTTCAGAATAGAAGGCTGGTGATAGGAATATGTAAACATTTACCTTTATTTTTTCTAAATGCCTAATTATCATTTCTTTATGATGATGATAGGTGAGTGGCTTTATGGACCAGAATGTAGTGATGACCTTAGGATTAATAGGGCTCCTCCCAACTGTGTTTTTTTCCTACTAGTGGTGAGCAGCCCTTCCATCTGGGAAGCAGAAGGGTTAAACCAAGGCCTCTGGACTCAGTCTGCTTGAGTTGCAATTCTAGGCTTGCTACCTACCACTGGTTTCACTTTAGAGACCTTATGTGACATGTGTAAAATGAGAGTGACAATAATAGCACCTACCTTAAAGGCTATCCTGAGGATTAGCTATTCCTCAGTAATGGGCTCTCTGTAATCAGAGTTGGTTTGATTCTGGTCTAAGATTGATATCCCTGTTGTTGTGCTGACCTTGAGGTATAACTATGTGAACAGCAAGATTTAGAAGATTGAGTGGGGCATGGTGGCACACGCCTGTAATCCCAGTACTCGGGAGGCTGAGGCAGGAGACCCTGTCTCAAAAAACCAAAAAAGAAAAAGAAGATTGATTCATCAGTGCTTTCTTGAGGTTAGAAGTTGTGGCTTAAAAGGTGAAAGAGGAGTTGAGGATGTGGCCCAGTGGTCGAGTGCTTGCCTAGCATGTGCAAGGCCCTGGATTCAATCCCTACCACTGCAAAAAAGAAAAGGAAAAAACAAAAAAAGGCTGAGTACCTATGCAGAAAGCCTAGTTTTTTGTTAAAATGATCCAAACCTGACTGGGAGTAATGGCACACACCTATAATCCCAAACTTTAGGAGGTGGTGATAGGAGGAGCTTTAGAGCTGGTTCCACTGAGTGTGACCTTGAAGCCCATTTTGCATGTTTTCTGCCCCTTTTTGATTATCAGAGCCATTAAGGAACCATTCTGAGACAGAAAGGAAAGGAATAGTTGGGGTCAGGGAGGGGCACAAGGCACAATAAAAGATATGTTCCTCAATAAGCTTGTCTACTTTGATGACCAGCTTCACCTCACAGGTACCCTAGCCCATTCTTTATACTCGCCTGGTCTAAGAATAGACTGCCACATACCCTGGACCAGCCATACTAGACTGCAGAAACTAAAATACCCACAAAAGTAGAAGAGCCACGTATGAGTCAGGCATGAGGACGCACCCTGTGATCCCAGCTACTCAGGAGCCCCAGGCCAGAGGATGGTCAGTTTGAATCCAGCCTGGGGAATTTAGACCTTATCTCAAAATAAAAAAATAAAAAGAGGCTAGAGATGTAGCTCACTGTTCATTGGGTTCAGTTCCTAGTATTACCGAGAGACAGTGAGAATATTCATTTAAGCAAAGAAAACTAACACCAACATTCCCCAAATGTAGAAATGATTAGTCTTTTCCAATAAAGTTGCTTAGAACCAAAATACAGTAGTGTCCACCCAACCTTATCTATGGAAGATACATTCCAAGACCTCCAGTGGATGCCTGAAACCTGTGGATAGTATCAGATCTATATATACTGTTTTTTCTGATGTATACATACATATAATAGTTCAATTTATAAATTAGGAACAGTAAGAGATTAGTAGTAACTAATAATAAAATAAGGCAATTGTAACAAACTAAAATTACTTAAAACTTACGAATTGTTTATTTCTGGAATTTTCCATTTACTATTTTTGGACAGCAGTTTACCGCGGGTAACTGAAACCAAGTAAAGTGATACTGTGGATAAAGGACTACTGTAACTGTTTTATGGTGTTTCTTATAAGTAGGCAACTGTTTTAGTTACTTTTCTCTCGTTGTTGGGACAGAATACTCGACACCCAAAGTTAGGGGAAGAAAGGTTTATTAGCTCACAGTCTGCAGAAGTTTCAGTCTATAGTCCGCTGGGTCCGAGGCGGCGGGGCTG
>PVJO010000780.1:117069-167216 GCA_004026905.1 Hystrix cristata | reverse complement strand
AACTGTGTTGAGCTTTTGACATTAGTTCCCAACAGTGAGCTTTTTGTAATGTAATCAGATGTCATAAAAGAGGAAATAAGTATTCATTTGGACATCATCTGTGAAAGGAATTGCAACTTCTAAGAATGGGGAAGCTTTCGCTCCATGGCATCTCGAAGTCTCTTCTCCATTCTTAGAAGTTATAATTCCTCTTACAGATGATGCCCACAGCATGCTGTGCCAGGGAAAATTTTTTTTTCCCATTCCCCTCCCCTCACCCTCTCCTCCCTCCCTGCCAGGGAAAATTACATTGTCTCTGTTTTACTGTGATGCTGAGCCTGTAAATTCAAGCACTTTGATTAGCAAGTACTTGGGGGGGCAGGGAGGGCCCTTTAGTATGAATGTTAATCACTGAAAGAAAACTAGATATGGTCATAGCTGTGAAAAACATCTGGTTGATGACTGAAAAGCCATTTTGGTTTGGGGATTTCATTTTGATATTTTTGTTTTGTTTTGAGATATTTTCCTCCTGCTTCATAAAACCTGTGGAAATTTGCAGGAATAAGACTAGGTTCCAAACTGAAATTGAGGATTCAGGCTGTTCTCAATTTTCATACACTGGCAGTAAACTCATTTACAAATTAAGTTCTTGTGCTTTTGGTATTACTTTCTTCCTATTCTGGATATAATGACTTGTACTCAGTATGGATGACCTAGAAGGTGGGTAGATGCTTGGAAGAGTTAGAATATAGTATTTTCTTGAGACTTACTGTGTTCTTTTATCCCCATTGGCAGGAATATATGGTTTACAGGAAACATACCTACATGAGGCTTGATGGCTCATCCAAGATCTCAGAGAGGCGAGACATGGTTGCCGACTTCCAGAACAGGTAACATTCAATGGAAATTATAAATATTCTTACTTTTATTTTTCTCTAGTGCTTGAAATGGTGAGTTTAAGAGAAATCTCAGTATATCTTATTAAGGGAGATGCTGGGGATTGAACTCAGGGCCTTGTGCTTGCTTGGCAAGCACTCTACCACTGAGCTAACATCTTAGTTTGTTGAGCAATCACAATATAGTGCCCAGTGTTTTAAGAGGTTGCTACATCTACTTATAGGATTCAGGTCTATGTGTGTTTGAGAGAGAGAGAGAATATACCTAGTTGTTTTATGTGTATGGTTTTCTTTTTGTTGTTGTTTATTTTTTGCAGTACTGGAGATTGAACTCAGGACCTTTGCACTGAACTATATCTCCAACCCTTTATTTTTGAAACAGAGTATCGCCAAGTTGTCCAGGCTGGACTTAAACTTGGCAGGCCTCCTGCCTTAGCCCTGCAGAGTGCTGGGGCTACAGGAATGTACCACCATACCCAGCTCATTCTTGTGTTTTAAATTTGCTTTCTTACCACATCAGTGCCTATTTTGGTGGCCAACCAAAGAATGTCTGAGTATGCACAAAGATCCTTCTCAGTGGGTAATATGTATGTAGAAAAAAGTCCACAAGGTTATATTCCCATGTGTGACTATTAACAGTCAACTGTTAATAGTAGGCTTCTGTGGATGTTGATTTAGAGGTGATTTTTAATTTGTCTTGTCATTCATTTCAGATAAGTTTAAGGAAAAATACCTTCCTTTTTCTTGCTTTCTTTTATCATTGTGGCAATACTGTACAGTCTGACAACTTCTAATAGGGTGCAGTCTGTTCAGCCTGTGGCTGTCGCAGTACTGCTCCCACCTGCCAATGAGCCTATGAAATTTCAGATAATACCCACTGAGTGCTGATGGCTTACAGGACCATAATTATCCTGAGTGCTGCTTCTTGTAGTAAGCAGAGTCTTGTTACTGCTCTTTCCAAGGAGAAAACCAAGCTCTCCTGGTAACAGGTCTGCTGAACTCCACCCTTCATTTTCTTCCTTAGACCTGGAGAATTGGGGAATAAAATAGAAAGGTCTGGAAATCAGAATGGTTTTTACTTTCTGTCCTTTAGTTGTCTGGCTTGTTAATTAATACTCAACTTTCTAATTCTTGAGAAGCAAATTATGCACATAGCCACTTACATTTGTGTTACCATTTTTAATTTCTTTCATTTCAGTTTTAAAGCATGGTTTAACGCATATAAAATAGGTTAGCATAAAACACGTCCTTAGAGGGCCTGGGGATTTAACTCAGTGGTTACAGTGCTTGCCTTGCAAGCGTAAGGTCCTGAGTTCGATCCCCGGCACCAAAAGAAAGGGAAAACAAAACAAAAAAAAAACACCACATCGTTAGCTCAGCATAGACAGCTTCTGGTTGAGAAGCTTTGCTATTGTGCTGTTCTTTACAATGAAGCACAAGTAATGAGACACATCCTGGTGTTTTGATTTAGTGTCTACTCAGGCCTGTAAATCCTAAGTTAAAACTGTAGGCCAGGATTCCAGGCCACTGTTCAGCCAACAATGGAAGGGAAGATCCTCTTTGACCTACTTTAGTTTGTTACCTTGAAGCCACTATGGAGATGGTTTGACCTAATTTCTCACCTACAGAAGCCATCAGCATATTCTAAAATCAGTTCTTTGAAACATGTATAAGCATAGCAGTGCCTCTTAGCCTACCACACTGTTATGGTAAAAAGAAGAAAAGGATGATCATGTTCTCTTGATTCTGAAATCGCTGAAGTCCTTTATATCATGCCAGTGCCTGCTCCAACCACAGAGCTCTGACAAGAGTCTAATGTGTACACTGTTACGAAATGTTTCCCTATAGAGTGCCCGTATGTATTTTCACCAGTCAGGTCAGCACATCTATGATGTGGACATGTTAATATGAGGTAGCATGTGCTGTGTAGTAAGAGAAAAGTCATAAATTAATAGATATTGCATCTAGTACTGTTTTATTTTCCACAGAAAATAGTGTATTTAATAATGGTACTAGATGTACTTAGTAAAAATCTTGTTTGTATAGTTTTTACTAAGGAATCTTGTTTGAGCCTCCATACCCTACAATAGAGAATTCCTTAGGGAGCAGTTTATGTGGCCGTCATCATGTCATTTTATAGCTGTCATTATCACCCAATATCTACAGTTAGGAGAAATGAAAAAAGAGACTAAAGTCTCCTTCTGGTCCTTGCTTGCATTTACACAGCTAGATTCTTAAAGTTAAGATTATGGCTAAGAAATCATCTATTTCTGATGTATGTGTCTGAATTGTGCCCACGGTGACCAGAAGGGTATCAAGCTGACCCCTCCAAGTGGGGAAAAGTTCTCAGCATATAAGTTTGACTGCCTGAAGTAGCCCACTGTAGAGAAAAGACAGGTGTGTAGGGGAATAAAAAGACATGGCTTGCTAAATATTTTCATTATTATTAATGAAAAACCGTCAAAAGAAAAAATATAGTTTAAACTGGAAAACCCTGTGGCTCAAGGGTCAGCCAGAGTAAACAAAGAACTTCTATAAAAAGCCATTTACGTTCCCTTCATACAAGATTTATTTATGAGGGATCCTTCCAGGAAAAAGTCTAACTGAGACTAAAGACTGTTTAGCCAGGATGTCCTGACCAGGCAGCATTCAGAACATGTGACCAGTGCGTGATCCTAGAAGCCATTCACAAGGTCTTTGCTCTGCGGTACTTTAGCGTTTGCTTCCTTCTTACTACCCCAGGACCTTTACCAAATGGATTTCTTCTCAGCCCACTGACCACTAGCGTGTCCTTTTGGCAAACATGAGGAAAAGTGGCTTCAGCATTGATTTTTCTGTCTTGTTAAGAGTGATGTAGAACTCATGGCTTCTTTCATTCAGGTTCTTTTTCAGTCATTCAACAAATCTTTACTGCAGTCTGTTCATGCCTAGCACTATTTGTGTATTTTGGTGCAGAGAGGCTTCAATAAATCCTGAGAGAGATAGAATTATGTCTTTATTGCATGGTTTCTTTAAGGCCCTTTTGCAGACTGCCATGAACCCTGGTCTCTTAAGGCCTGTTCCCAGCGACTCTGGGTGAGATTCCATTTCAGCCCCTAGAGGGCACCCAAACCACCCTGTTGCCATCCAGGATTTTGTTTTCCTCTCTTTGATCAGAATGTCAAAATATTAACGTGCTTTATCAATACTAGCTGTGCTTTATCAATACTAACTATATTGAGTAGGAAGCAACTTCTGAGTCGTTTGATTAGATGTTTTTGTTTATAAGTAATCCAGCAGTGTAATGCAGGTTGAAAACTAAGGTCTTTAATTAAAAACCCAGGATTTCTGTAATCCTTAATTTCTGATTTTTTTCTATTAATTTATGTTTACCTACATTGCTTTCACTAGTGTTTTTTCCCCATATATAGTCCTTGTTTGTAGTGGTTACCACATCTGGGGACTAAGCTCTTGGGCTGTTCAGACTATGGAAATAGCCTACCTTTCTGCCTCTACCAGTTGTTTTGTTTTACTTCCCAGCTGCCTTCCATCTTCCCTCCTCGTTCCATACTTATTTCCCTCATGTACTCCTATACTTGTTCAGACAATGGACTTTTTCAGGATTACTGAAAAATTCCTTGTGACCTGTGACACACTCCATCAGCTCTCATACAGCTACCAGAGAAGCTTCTGATTGTCTGCCTCAGTACCCACCAGAGCAGATGTATGGGGCAAGAGCAGTCCAAGTCCCAGAGTAGAAAGTGTGTGTGTATGTATGTGGGCATGTTTCTAGGGATTGAACCCAGGGAGCGCTGAGCTACATCCTCAGCCTCCTTTTTAAAAATTCGGTTTCAAGACAGGGTCTTGTTAAATTGCTCAGAATATCCTCAAACGCACCATCCTCCTGCCTCAGTCTCCTGAATAGCTGGGATCACAGATGTGCAATACCATGCCTGGCTGGATTGGTTGTTTAGACACTGCTGACCTCCAAAAAGCTCCTTTTTTTTTTTGAAGCCTTATTGTGGTTAAACATCTTCTTTTGGGTTTTCGTAGTTTGATGCTTCCATTTTACATCATCCCATATCTATAGGAAAACATATTTGTGAACTGGCAGATGGTTTTCAACTTTTTCATTGCCCTTTATGATTCAATCATAAAAGATGACATAAATAAAATAAAATCATGAAATGTTAAATCATGATAGCTGGTCATGGAGGTTGAGGCAGGGGGTTGAGGCAGGAGGATCACTGAGTTCAAGGCCAGTCTGAACTACATAGTGAGCCCTTGTCTCAAAAAACCAAAAATTAAAATAGTAATAAATTAATGATAAACCAAGTGTAGTGGTACATATATGCCTTTAATCCCAGCTACTCAGGAGGCTGAGACAGGATGACTGTAAATTTGAGCCCAGCCTCATCAAGTTAGCAATTTAGCAAGACCCTGTCTCAAAATAAAAAAATAAAAAGGGTTGCGAATGTAGCTAGACACAAAGGCTGTGCAATCTCCAGTACTGCAAAGTAAATAAATAAATAAATATGATACAATTCAAGAATAGAGCTGGGCGTGGTGGCTCACACCTGTAATCCCAGCACTCAGGAGGTTGAGGCAGGAGGATTGCTGCAAGTTTGAGACTAGCCTGGTCTGTGTATTGAGTTCAAGGCCAGCCTGACTACACAGCATGACCCTGTTTTAAAGAAAAAATAAAATTCAAGGATAGACTAGTGGAAGAACCTTCCTAGGTATACAAAGCTTTTGGAGTCATGACCCACAAGAGGTCTCCCATGTACTCTATAATCCTTGTCTGTCTAGGAAAGCTGTGCTTAATCAAATGCAAATAATGGGCAGATTTCCACCAGGAACTACCCAGCTTAGTGATTATGATTAATCCGGATGCTTATTTCAAAATAGTTCCTTCACTGACATTCAAGTTTGATGATGCTTCGTCATCAGTTAGTCACTTTAACTATATTCAGAATATTGTTATTTTATAGTCCAGGAAACAGATTTTAGCAGTCAAATGACTTTACTAAGAAGGAATTGCCTGAAGGGATAGAATATCCTGATGCTTCCTTGCCCCCCCAACCCATTAAAATTTTACCTTGTAATTTATTACCCATATACAGTGTCTAAAACTTTACGAAATGATACTCAGCCCTTGTGATCCGTGATACACTAGAATATTTTCTAATCTGCTCTATTTTTGCCTTAATTAATTTAATGCAGTCCATATCCACCAAACACTGATCTGAATGAATTCCCCGTTGTATTATTCCTTCCTATAGACATGAAAAAAGGGAATTAACAGTTTGCTTTAGAAGATTATCGAGTTTACTCACTAATATAATGCAGTCTCCTCAGGAATGTGCTACAAAATAATGTAGGGAAGGAACATGAAAATGCAAGATAGTCTTAAAATATATTTTTACTGTGTGCAAGAGTTGGCTACAGCTGAGCCTTGTTTACTCATGAGATAAATATTGTAGTCAGAAGCCTGTTCCTTGTGCTCTAGCATGGGCTTTTTCCTAGGAAATACTGTGTTCAGTAAATATTTGTTGCCAGGAGGAGTGACAGTAGCAACTACTAATTTATTTGTAATTCTAAATTTCTTTAAAGGGATTAGGTACGGGGCTGGAGGGTGTGCCTCAGTGGTAAAACACTTGCCCAGCTTGTGTGAGGCTCTGAGCTTGATCCCCAGCACCACACACACACACGCACGCACGCACGCACGCACGCACACACACACAAATGAGCCAGGATGTCAGAGGAAACAGAAAATATGTAATTGTTTTTATGTAGGAGCTGTGTTGGCATTCATCCAAAAGTACTTTAATTTCAGCCAGTCTTCATGGAATAATCTTAAATTTAATCTACTACATAGAAGTCATGGGTTGGGTCTTTGTCCCTGGCCTCAGGTTATTTTTCTGGGATTTACTTTCCTTTCTGGGGAGGAGGTGCTGGAATTAGGATTTATTTTCTTCATTTTAAAATGAATGCTTTGGATTACTAATCATTGGTTACCAAACAACAGTTTTGGAATTCATTATCTTCAAGGGAAGCACCAGGAAATACTGATTTATTTGGCTTCTCTAATTGAACTAAAAATGGTTTGACTTTGTTTAAAATATGACTGCCTGCCAGATGTGGTGGCTCACACCTGTTTTCTCAGTACCCAGAAGACTGAGGCAGGGGGATCACTGTGAGTTCAAGGCCAACCTGGGCTACATAATGAGTTCAAGGTCAGCTAGAACTACATAGCAAGACCCTGTCTCAAAACTCCTAAATGCATAAATAAATATAAGTACAGAGAGAGGTCTCTGCTTCCATGGTGATAGTTTTCTCCTATTCTTGCTACATGTTTATGGTTGTGTTACCTATCAGTCATGTACTAATAAGCAGCAAAATTTCTATGCATATCAGAAGATGACTTCCGTCACTTGGTTTTAGCAACAGAGCCCCTGTGTAGAGTTTTTCAAGGAAGCATCTGTAGACCTAGGTAACCTCCAAAACACTTTCTAGTCCTGGACTCTATGTTCTGTATACGGAGATCCTTTTGGGTCACGTTCCATTTCTCCTGTTCAGTTTTCCCTTAACATCTCCCTTCCTTTGCTGCAGGACTGACATCTTTGTGTTCCTGTTAAGCACACGAGCTGGAGGACTGGGTATCAATCTTACAGCTGCAGATACAGTAAGTAACAAGAGCACACATTCTCAGTGCACAACACATGTTACATAGTAGGTTTTTTCTGTGAATATGTCATTCATAGAGCATTTAGCTTTCCTTTTGGACTTTTCCTATTTATTCCCTTTGTTCTATTGTTTCGTTTTTTGCAGTACTGGGAATTGAACCCAGGGCCTTTCTGCTGAGCTACTTCCCCAGCCCCTTTTTTTGTGTTTTATTTATAGACATTTATTATAGAGTCTCACTAAATTATTAAATTGGCCAGGGTAGGCTCACACTTGTGTTCTCCTGCCTCAGTCTGCCAGAATGCATGTGCCATTATGCCCAGCTAAAATTTTGAGACAGATCTCACCGAATCGCCCAGGCAACCTACCTTACCCTAAACAGCTGGGATTGTAGGCTGTGCCGAAGCAGCTAGCTCACTCTTTCTGTTTTAACTACTATGCCATTAAACTGCCTGCCTTCAAGAATGAAAAACAGATTCTATAATATCACTAATTATTACTGGAAGACTTAGCTTTCCCTTCCTTGCTGTTTAAACCTCTCCAGCCAGTTAACCAGATAGGCCAGGGCTTCAGGGCCTGAGCCACCACTGGAGCTCAGGGAATGCATCTTGCGTGAATGCTGTCCGTGGTGAGAGGTGTTCTGGGTTCTCTTCTGCAGTGGCTTATACTGTATCAGACAGTGAAGATTTAACCCTTGTCCTGGTTTTTGTTGGTTCTCCAGTCTTTTTGTTAAGCATTTCATACAGTCCCGGTGTAGTCATACTCTCAATATTGTGAGAACAATGTTCATTGCTTCCTCCTAGCTGATCTTTTGGGCTCATTTCAGGCCCCAACTCCATACCTGTTAATCCATATCCATTCTTTACTGTGCTCTTATTCTATAAATTTATACCCTTCTTTAGTAACCCTTTTACTCCTTTACTTAAAACTTTTCAGGAACTATCAGTCATGCATAAGATACAGTTTCAGCTCCCTTACATGCATACAAGACTGTTTTAGTTTGGTTGGTTTTTGTTTTATCGGTTGGTTTTGTTTTGATTGGTTTGGTTTGGTTTGTTTGAGACAGGGTCTCACTATGTAACCCAGGCTGGCCTTGAACTCAGTCCTTGTGCCTCCCAGGATTACAGGCATGCACTGCCACACCCAGCTATATACTAGCTCTTCATTGTGGCCTTTATCCCGCTACCTTTCCAGCCTAATTGCCAGACCACTTTCCCTTCCAAAATGTATGTTCCAGAAAATAAATGACTGGCCCTTAATTTTCTGAACTCCCATGCCAATTATACGGAAGTTGTTGCAGTCAGTGTTCCCTCAACCTTGATTGTTTTCCTGTGAGCTGCCTCTTCTACCTGTAAACTCCTGTTGCTTTCAAAACCTCACTCAGGTGTCACATGCCTTCCCAGGCCTCTCATCCTATTCAAACTGTCACATTATATTGTAAATAATTGTTGTGCATACTAGTCTTTGACCACAGCATGGAAGCAAGTCTAGTGCATTGACCACCAGCTCCTTCATTTGTTCATTCATTCAGCACATGTATATTGAGCATTAGCTAAGGACCCAGCACTGTTTTAGGCACTAGGAATTCAGCATATGTGACATAAATAAAGTTGGTTTCTGTCCTCTTAATTACGTTTCTATTGGGGTGCAAGTGGGAGATACAGTATAAGCAAAATTTCATGTTGCTTCCGTTTCTGTTTTTTGGGGGGTTTTTGGTGCTGAGGATTGAACTCAGGGCCTTGTGCTTATGAGGCAAGCACTCTAACCACTGAGCTAAATCCCCAGCCCCAGAAAATTTTATCTGGTAAGGCGTTTTGATCACAAGAACATGAGATTATTATTATTTTTTTTTAATGTGGGTGCTGGGGATCAAACTCAGGGCCTTGCACTTGCTAGGCAAGTGCTCTACCACTTGAGCTAAATCCCCAGCCCAAAATTTTTTGGTTTTTTTTTTTTTTGGTTTTTTTCCCAGGCCAAAATTTAAAGACCCCATATGAATGTCACAGAGAAAAATGCAGCAGGTAAGGAGTGGTAGAATGATCAGGGTTGCTGTTTTATATGGGTTGTTAAGGCCTCTGTGGTAAGATAACATTTGAGACAAGATCTGAAAAAAGTAAGGAAGCAAGCCAGAGCATAGCTCTGGCAGAAAGAAGCACATTCCAGACTGAAGAGATAAATGCAAAGCCCTAGGGCGAGAACATGCTTGGCGTAATCAAAGAACAGTAAGGAGCCCAGAGCAGGTATAATCAGTGAGGGGAGAGTAATCAGAGATGGGTGTCCCAGAAGCAGCCTGCAGGGCTTAGTAAGCCATGGTAAAGACTTGTGAACTTGTCGTGGCAGCACACATCTGAAATCCCAGCAGGAGGCAGGCTGAGGCAGTAGGATTGCTGCAAGTTCAAGGCCGGCCTGGGCTACATAACAAGACCCTGTCTCAAAAAGCAAACAAACAAAAAAAAAAGATTTTTGAGTTGGGATGGGTTCTGAAGGTGGTATTAGAACTTGAACAGGGAAGTAACATGATCTAGCTTGGGTTTGGTTTGGTTTTTGAGACAGGGTGAGAGTCTCGCTGTATTGTGTATGCTGGTGTTCAACTCCTGATCTCAGGTTTCCTTCTGCCCCAGCCTCCCACATGCTGGAACAATACAGATTCACACCACCCATGTCGGGCTTAGCTTGAATGTTAAATGTGTCCCTCTGGTTTCTGTTGTGGGTGTAGGGTAGAGTATGAAACACTAGAAGAAAGGTAGAAGTGGGACTATCAGGAGCATCAGACATTAAATGGCATGCCAGGCAGGCAGCAGGAAGAAAAATAGGGGCTGAAGACACATTTTGGAATTATCAGATCATATATAATATATAAGACTATGAGGCTGCATGAGATCACCTGGCAGGATCTAGCATAAGTTTGTTTTTTAAAATGTGTTTCCCTTCCTATTTTCCCTATCTCAGGTCTACAGTTTCTAAAGAAATAGTTTCTCTATTCATTTGAACAGTAGTCAAAAAGATAAACAGATTTGGAGGAGGTCTGCTTCAAGCTTGCAAGGTTCCCGTAATTTACCCTGTTGGGGTGAGAAACTCCTCCCAGCTACAAAGACGAAATAGACCCAGGCCCCTAACCCTAGAGGAATAGAGGCGAGGAATTCCTTTTTTATCCTGGGTGCTAGAGTTCTAAATTCCAAAATAATTTACATTTTAATATAACTTGGGATTCACTTGTAAATTAGAAGCTCCTACAGTATTCCTTAGAAAAATGGGACAGTAAGATCGAAATTAATTCTTAGGCTATGTTTTGTTTTGTGTGAATTCAAGTTAATGCCGTGCATGTGTATATGTGTGTGTGTGTGTGTGTGCACACGTGTGCATGTGTGCCTGTGTCTGTATGCACATATTAGAGAAACAATAGGTTTAACTATTTGTCTGGCATCTTTCCTTTGCTCTTAGTTTTGGTAGATCTCCAGAACTGTTTATGTACAAGGAAGCGGTTAGTCAGCCTAAAATATCAGGAAAAACTGAATGATTGAGACAACATGTCTCATGATTGAGAATTGATGTGTAAACATGTATTTGTGAACAGTGGGAATCTGGCTGGCCCAGTTGATTAATAAAAACATGATAGCAAGTGGTGAGTAGCAGCTGCCCTCAGTTTCAGTGCTGTTTTTTGTATATTGTTCCTGGAATAAGGATATCTTTGCATTTAACTCTGTTTATGAGAAGTTATCATAATAAACTGCCCTGTTTGTTTAGTTTCTGTGTCAGACCTGTTTCAAAGGGTACGTGTAGCGAAAAAGGGAGGAGCTTTTGTCCTGTGTTGTTGGGTCAGCTTTTATCCCTGCCAAAGGACTGAACTTCTAGAAATTCTCTTGGGAGAAAAAGCTCCACCCTCTAGTACTGGTCCAGCTTTTTCCATTTGTTACTGTTTAAATTTTCCTCTTTTCCATTTCTTACCCTCATGTTCTGAAACTCCCTCTCATCAACCTACGCCTCCCTTCCCCCACGCCTGCAAAGCCTGGTGTTTACAACTTTAGGAAGGTGCTAACAGTCATATATTTCCCCTTAGTCATTGTTGGGCCACGCACTGTAGGTTCAGTTGCTTTAATCTTTCCTAGGAAGTCAGTTGTTCAGTCCTACAATTGTTACTTATTTTTTCCTAGAACATCTCATTGAGCTCCGTAAACTTGACCGTGAAATATAAGTGTTATCTCTGTCCCTCTCTGGTGCCTTTCCTGCTTCCACCAGTCCCCCCAGTTCATGTCATGGATAACCCAGTGTTTATTTGGATTTCCAGTTAGATGGCAAACGTGTCTGTTGTGGTTTCTCATTCTCACTCTCACTGTCACTCTTGCTTTGTTTTGTTTCATTTTGGTATTGAACCCAGAATTTCCAGAATGTTAGGCAAGTGCTCTGCCATGAGCTAGGTCCCCAGTCCTCTTATTCTTGTTTTTAACCTGTCTATTGTCTTAAACATATTTCATTATTTTTTTTCCTGTGTATTTTTCTATGAAGCATCCTATTCTGTTGTCTTCCCAAATCTCCCACCTCCTTTAATCCATTTTAAGGATAAATAGCCACTAAATTTCAGATTTTTTTGAAGTTAAATTATAAATTTGAGGGCTGGGGATTTATCTCAGTGGTTAGAGTGTTTGATGCCCACTACCCAAAAAAAAAAAAAAACCTGTAAATTTGAGCTTTAATCTTACTGCTTGTGAGCCCAGAAGAACCCAAGTTAAATCAGGACTGTGGTTGCCACTGAGACTTATAGGAAAATGCAGATGTTCTGGCCATCCTATTGGCCTCTCCATGGTGGTCATGCTGACTCACTGCCCCAGGTTTGAGTCTATATGTGTTTCATTTAGAAATGTTGAATGGGTAATGTTGTCCCCTAGTCCCACAGGAGGTCTCCTTTTTGTTCACTCTGTCCTTCCTTACATTATTCTCGTTGTCCATGCTTAAAGTGGACTTTAGAATTTTGTATGTCCTGTTTGAAACCCTAAAATATCTTGGGGTCAGGCTCGCTATGTTCTTCTACAAGTAACAAGTGTTATATACTTCCAAACCAGGTCTGTGGACACTGGATTAATAAGCTTTCACAAAGAATTTTTCATTGACAGGCAGTTTGTAGTTTCCTCCCCAAGAATTCTAACCTGTGCTAAAAATGGAAGGACTTTGTGAGTCCTGGTGGTATATACCTATAATCCCAGTACTCCAGAGGATCAAGGCCAGCCTGGACTGTACAAACGGTGATCAAAATGTACAGTGAATGTTTAAATTTTTAGAAATTTCTTACAGTAAAAGACACATTGCCATTAATCCCTCTCAAAATATCCCCCCTCTATTCAACATTTATCCTATCATTAGAAACTCAATTGTGTCTTTACAAGGTGTGATTTTAAAAAAATACATTCAATCCTACTGCCAGTGCCATGCAACAGAAAGGCAGATTTATAAAAACATTATGGTGTGTCCTCATTCACTTTGTTTACAGAATCTGGCACTGTGAGACTTCCAGCTGTGCCTATTAAGATAAAATTAACAAAAGGGGACCTCTAGACCTGCTTCAGAATGTGTCAAGAATAATGGGATAAGTGTGTTTGAAGTGGAGTATTTTGAGGGGGATTAATGGCAGTGTGTCTTTACTGCAATAAAAATTTTAAAATATTCACCATGTTTTTATCATACCTTATATAGCGAGACACTGTCTAAATAAAAGTACAAAAACATTTTTGAAGGATTATAACTCACATAAAAAGCAAAACCAAAAGGATACTGTAAGGAAGCCAGTAGAGGGTGGGTGTTTTATTGATAGAGGCAAGAGCATTGAAAATACTGATGCCTTTGTCCATCTTCATCCAAGATCTGAACTCTGCAGAGAATGGCCTTTTTTTTCTTTTTTTTTGCAGTACTGGGGATCAATCCCAGGAGCACTGTATCACTGAGCTACAAATTCAGCTTTTTTTGGCTTTTTATTTTGAAACAGGGTTTTGCTAAATTGCCTGGGCTGGTCTTGAATTTCTAATCCTCCCACCTTTGCCTTCCAAGTAGCTGGGATTACAAGCGTGCCACCCAGCTGCCTCCCTCTTTAAATGAGAACACAGATAAATTACTTTGGAATAGTGTTAAGGATTGAGAAAGAATTACAGAGAGTTTCAAGAAAGATGACTCACTCTTTAAAATGGCACACATGAAATAATTGAACACCCCTAGAAGATGATAGGTAAGTAAGTGAGAGTTTGGACTGAGATAAGTAGATAATACAAAATACTGTTCTAGCAGGCATGGTGGTATATACCTCTAATCCCAGCACCCGGAAGGCTGAGGCAGGAGGATTGCCACAAATTCGAGGCCAGCCTGGGCTACACAGTGAGTGTAAGGCCAGCGTGAACTTCATATCAAGACCCTGTCTCAAAACAAAAGTACTTTTCTAGTGTTAAAGAAGATTGTTAGATCAGACCACAGCTCAGCTGATCATTGTAGTCTCTGGCCAGTCTCTTCTTTGTTGGTAAGGTGAAGTCTGTTCATGGGATTGTTGTGAGAATTCAGAGAGCTATTTATGCACACTTGTGCCACACTCACAGTAAGGGCTCAGCAGAGTTTAGCCCTTACTGTTTCTAAGAGGAACTCAAGAGGAGTAGAAAAAAGAGACATTGTAATTAGGGAGGCCTTCCTGGAAGTGTGAGAGCTAGAACTAAGCCTAAGAAGACCCACAAAGAAAGGGAGAAGGGGGCTGGTGATGTGAGTCAGTGGAAGAGCGCTTCCTGGCACGTGAAAAGTCTTGGATTCAGTCCTCATCTCCATCACAAAAAGAATTTGAGATTCTAGGTCAGAAAAACATCTTGGGTAAAAAGAAGTACATACAAACATAAGTGAGGAACACTGAAGAAACTCATCTAATGAAAGGGAACAAATAGGAAATGAAGTTGGCTTCATACAAGCAGGGCCAGCGTAAGGTACTTGGGGCTCAAGTGCGTTACAGTGTACTCGGCAGGAGGACCAGTCTGCAGCAGAACCCAAGGGAGACTGAGGAAGAAAACTGAGACCTAGGAACCCCACTGGTCTGACAGAACATGAGTGGCCGGATGGAGGTGGTGAGGCTGTGGGCCAGCATGGTAACAGTGGGACTGCAGGAAGCACAGGTTCATTTGAAGAAATGCTGGCCAGCCTCGGTGACTTGATTAGCTACAGAGGAAAACACATGGGAAATGATGGCCGTTTTGACCTGGGATTATTTCAGGAGATTCAGCATGTTGAATAGCAACCTGAAGAGCCAAAGACCCAGAAGTCTGTAGATTCTAGGATCACTTGGTGGTGGTATATTTTGTTGTTGTTTATTGTTTAATGAACTTAGAAGTAACTTCCAGGGAATCCTTTAAGCATTCCATCCTTGGAATTCACTGAACAGGAAATGACTGTTGATGGGAGCCAGAGTGCCAGGAAAGCCCTGGCCTGTGTCTTTTCCAGAGTAGCCCAGTGCTTAAGAGAAGGTTTGCCCATCCCTCACACCAAGGTCCACCACTTACTCAGGCTGTGTGTCTTGGACAAATTCTTCAATTCCTCTCTGCCTTACTTTTTTTATCTATAAAATGGAAGGCTTTTTCTTTTTTTCAGTGCTGGGAATCAAACTCAGAGCCTTTCCCTTTCCCTTGTACCCTACCACTAAGCTATATCCCTGGCCCTAAAATGGAGGTGTTAATAGTCCCCCAGTCAAGGAGATTGTATTATTTAGGTTTTAACGCTCTTGGAACAATGACTGCACTAATTAACTATTAGTGATACTGACACACTAAGCACTTTGTTTTAAGAGGTGGGAGTCATACTGTGCTGCTCAGGGCGGTGTCAAACTCTTGGGCTGATGTGATCCTCCTGAGTAGCTGGGATCACTGGGATGTGCCATCATACCAGTGTGTTATTTCTTTCAAATGAACACTGAAGAGGCTGGCCCATGTCTCTTTTGCCCAGAGCAAATGAAGAAAGGTCTCGGTCCTGTGATTCCAGTATCACAGGAATCTGACCTTGCCCACACCAAACCACTGCAAACAGATAAGTGGCTGGTTGTCCTCTCCTGACAGTGGTACAGTCTATGCTGTATTCTCATCTTGCTTGTGCAGGTGATTTTCTATGACAGTGACTGGAACCCCACTGTAGACCAGCAGGCCATGGACAGGGCCCACCGCTTGGGGCAGACAAAGCAGGTTACTGTGTACCGGCTCATCTGTAAAGGTACCATTGAGGAGCGCATTCTGCAGAGAGCCAAGGAGAAGAGTGAGGTAAGCACAGAGGAAGGGGATAACTGCTGAGGGAGAAAATAGGAATTTTGCCACATTGTCTGGACTAACACTGTTAAAGACTTTCTTGCTTTTCATTGGTCATGAAAAAACTAGAATTTCTTCTACATAGAAAATAAGACCAAAGTCTGTACGATAGCAGTCTTGGCTGCTGCTCTGTGTAGATTGAGTCCAGTAAGAGCCCTTGTGTTAGACATACTCTTACATTCAGAGGAAGAAGGGTGACATTTTTGAGGCCTTATCCTAATACTCAGCTTACCTACATCTGAATTGTATGCCAAATTTACTAGTTTCCAAAGAAATCAGTTTTTTCCATCCTAATTCAGTATTATTGGGCTTTCTAGCTGTCAGTGTAACAGTCCCAAGCAAATAAGTTCTTACTGTTCTTTCTGTTGGGCAAATAACCTGGAGGAGACAGTCGGATAAATAAGAAAGAAATAGAGAAGCAGAGGCCTTCCCTGGGGAATGGGCTGGGAGATGTTTATTCTTTCACCATATTTGCCTTGAGGGAACGGATGCCTGGAGATGATATTTTGATCTGCTTCATGTAGATTCAGCGGATGGTGATTTCAGGTGGGAATTTCAAGCCAGATACCTTGAAACCTAAAGAGGTGGTTAGTCTTCTTCTAGATGATGAAGAGTTGGAGAAGAAACGTACGTAACCTAAATACTCTGCCCTTGCCTCTGCAGCCTGTGGTGCACTTGCCTGTGTGCCAAGGCTGGCCAGAGCCACAGGGTGTGTTGGAGAGCACATTTTTAGATTGCTGTTTTATAGTAAGACCCAAACAAGAATATTTTGTGGAATACAGGGCAAAATTTGTTTGTATTTTTTGTTTGTTTGTTTGTTTGTATTTTAAAAGTAAATACAACTTCAAATATACTTTCACCTTATACAAGGAAGGAGGCTATGCCCGACTCCTTGGCAGTTATGTATTTACTCTCCTTCCTAGAGACATACTTTCATAAAGAAATTGAAGTCCCACACTGCTCTGGCCATAACACCTCTGTTCTGTTTCTGGCTTTTGAAAACATTGGGTTTCGGATTAATGCTGTGATCATCTGAGGACTTCCACAGCAGCACATCAGAAATAGACTGATGTTTGGCAACACCCTCTAAAAATCATATATTGCTCTGTGCAATGTAGAGATGTTAAAGGGCTAAATAGTATTTGAGTGGAAGATGGGGGCAGGGAAAGAAAGACCCATGATAATTGAGTGGAGTCGTCATAATTTAAACCCAAAAGCTGTTGAGAGTCCAGGAACTCTCTTCTTTCTCTGAGTTGTAAAACCACCAGTTACCTGCTTAAATAGACCAAAGTCATACCTGAAATGTCAACCTCAGAGAATATGGCCTTTTAATTTCAGAGAATAGGATTATGGTTGCCACAGGTGCTTCATGGTATTTTTTTCTTCGGTAGTAAGACTACGGCAGGAAGAGAAACGGCAGCAAGAGGAAACCAACCGGGTGAAAGAACGCAAGCGCAAACGGGAAAAATATGCAGAGAAGGTATTTCCAGGCTGGGGTACTTACAGATGGGCTGCCAGACCTGGGACACTTACAGAACAGGCTTTTGGTACACAACTTATTGTCTTGGTCGCTGATTATCCCTCCAGCTGTGTGTGTGGTTCTCAGTAATTGTGGGCTGATAGATGTTTGATGAGGAGAAATGCAGCCTTGGTAGAGCTGTACTCACCTCACAGACCCACCCTGTTGGTGGTCACAGTCTGATTATGGAAACCACTTGCCGGTTCCAAATGTGAATAAGGTAGATGTTACCTGCATACACTATTAGATCCCACCCATATGGCAGTCATGGTGAACCTTTTAGAGACAAGTGCCTAAACTGCAATCCAAAACCTGCTTACTTACCACAAAGTGGTTTAACTGTGCAGTTAAACCTGAATACTGAGGTTTTAGTTTAGGGAAAACAACTCCTGTCCAATGCTTGGCTGCTGGGGTGACTTGGCTCATATGCCAACAGAGGACTGTGTGCTAGCTGCGGCACACGTGCTGTAGGTTCACCACCACTGCCACAGGGTCTTTTTTGGGGAGCGGGGTGCTCGGGATTGAATTCAGGGCCCTTGTGCTTGTTAGGCAAGCGCTCTACCACTGAGCTAAATCTCCAACCCCACGATAGGATCTTTAAAAGGTTCCATGTCCCTTTGGCCATGAGGCCATAGTCACCAGCCTAGGAGCCTAACTGTATCACGCCATCATCTTCCAGATGTACCGGCTCTTCTCTCACAGACTCCACATACGTGATTGAACTTCACTGAGAAGAACATTGTTTAGGGGTTGTGAATTTAGCTCAGTGGTAGAGCGCTAAGGCCCTGAGTTCAATTCCCAGCCACCCCGCAAATGAACAGTGTTTAACCTGAAGGATTCCCCTAGTACTTAACTGCTTTTGCAAGCTGAGAAATCCTGAGAACAAATCAAGATCCTCCTAGCCTCTGCTTCCATTTCTACCCATTTCACCAGGCTTCTGTCACTCCATCCTCAAATACCTACCTAACCCATTACTTAGCACTGTTTAAAACTAAATAGATGTAACATTTAGAAAAAAATACCAAAGAAGAGAAAGTGGTTTCTCACATGGGACACTGAAGGGATTAAGAGTTTACATCAAATATCATTGCTGCTCTAAGCTGCAGAATAGAGAATACCCAGGAACAGTATGAACTTCATAGAGACAGTATTAGTCTTAGAATAAATGTAGATATAAATGCAGTGGTGCAGTGGTGGGCAAGATTCTAGCTGTATCTGAGTATATTCTGTGATTCCAGGTCCCTAATCTGTAACAGAACCCACTGAACTTGGTTCTAAAACTGCCAAGAGCTTTCGTGTGAATTCAGGAAATAGTGTCAGAAACAATTTATTTATGCCATTTTTTTCTAGGGTATAAATAAGCCCCTTCAAAATAAATAAGCCCCTTCGTTCTCCTTTTTCATATTTAAAACATGCGTCTATCCTTTCAATTTTGCTATAAATCTATAATGACTCTAAATAAAATCTTTAAAAGTGTACGTAGGGAGTTGGGGATTTAGCTCAGTGGGAGAGTGCTTGCCTAGCAAGCACAAGGCCTCAAGTTCAATCCCCAACACTGCCTTCCCACCCCCAAAAAAGCCATGAGTTTGAGGTCAGCCTGGGCTATACAGTGAGACCCTGTTTCAAGGGGAAAAAAAAGTATACATAGGGAGCTATAGCCAGGTGTAGAGCTATAGCCGGATGTGCTGGCACACACCAATAATCCCAGCACTGTGGGAGGCTGAGGCAAGAAGACTGCAAGTTCAGGCCCAATATGAGCAACTTTTTTTTTTTTTTTTTTTTTTTTTTTTGGTTTTTTGAGGCAGGGTCTTGCTATGCTGTCCTGGCTGGTCTTGAACTCACTATGTAGCCCAGGGTGGACTTCAACTTGTGGTGATCCTTCTACCTCCACTGTAGTCCCGTGTGCTGGGATTACAGGCATGCATCACCATGCCCAGTGCAACTCAGTAACTCAGTAATTTAATCAGACTTTGTCTCAAAAGAAAAAAGCCCTGCTTGCCAGGGGTGGTGGCATATGCCTATGATCCCAGCACTCAGGAGGCTGAGGCAGTAGGATTGCTGTGAGTTCAAGGCCAGTCTGGGCTACATGGTGATCTCAAGGCCAGCCTGAACCACATAGCAAGACTGCCTCAAAAAAAAGGGCTGGTAGAGATAGAGAGCTAGAGGCAAGCCTGATGTCCTCCTGGCTACTTGGGAGGCTCAGGTAGAAGGATCACTTGAGCCGAGGGATTCAGGACCAGCCTGGCCCCATAGTGAGGCCTCATCTCAGAAAAAAACAAAACAAAACCATACACACACACACACACACACACAAAATTTATAAATGAGTATGTGCTGTAGTTCACTGGTAGAGTGCATATTTAGCCTATGTGAGGACTTGGGTTCAATTCCCAGCACCAAAAAATGTGTATAAGAGTAAAATAGCCTCTCCTACTTTGGGGAAATGTATCCATCCAGCTCCAGAAGTGCAGCTGTTTTGATGAACCTCAGCTCGGTGCACCCTTCACCTCATGAAGGTCAGGCTGGATGTGGCTGGCTCAGCGTGGCTGACGACCTCAAGTTCTGTATTAGGCTAAGGTGCTACCCATCAGTAGCAAGCTCAGTGTGCTTAGTATACACAAGGACCTGAGTTCAATCCCTAGAGCCTAAAAAAAAAAAAAAAGAAAAGTAACTCTGTAACTGTAGTAAAATAAAATACTCTTTTCTCCTTCCTTAGGAGTTTTTAGTTCCTTAAAAATTGGTAATTCAGAGTGGGCCGGGGATTTAGCTCAGTGGTTAGAGTGCTTGCCTTGCAAGCATGAGGCCCTGAGTTCGATTCCCGGTACCAAAAAAAAACAAACAAACAAAAAAAAAAAAATCGGCAATTCAGGGATGGGGATTTAGCTCAGTGGTTAAAGTGCTTGCCTTGCAAGCACAAGGACCCGAGTTCAATACCCAGGACCAAAAAAAAAAAAAAAAAAAAAAAAAAATTGGTAATTCAGGGGCGAAGGTGTTGCTCAGTGGCAGAGAGTTTGCCTACCATACATGAAATCCTTGGTTCAACCTGCAGTACGGCCAAAGAGGGACAGTATTTGAGAAATTTATAAAGTAAAGAATAAAAGTTCTGTCACCATTTTCTTTCCTAATTCCACTTTACTCTTGGAGCATATCCTCACAGTTTTTTCATATATCCTTATCTTTATGTTCCCAGAAGAAAAAGGAAGATGAGTTGGATGGGAAAAGGAGGAAAGAGGGTGTGAACCTGGTGATCCCATTTGTTCCTTCTGCTGATAACTCCAATCTCTCTGCTGACGGGGACGACTCCTTTATTAGCGTGGATTCGGCCATGCCCAGCCCTTTCAGTGAGGTGAGGCTCTGGAGGTCTTGGTCACGACATGGGACTGCATCCTGACCTTGTAGTAGGACTTGCTGCTGGATAGCCTTTGTCTCTAGAGTCTTCCTGCTGTGGTGAAGGAGTTTGCAAGGAGATTTTGCAAGAAAGGTTTCAATAATGGGGATTTACAAGGAGAAAACGAATGAGGACGGGCCAGTTTCTAGGGAGCCCAGACAGGGAGCCGGCAGAGAGCAATTGGGCATGTCCTGTGAGCATGTTCTTACCTGGGTGCAAGGGCTGTGGGCTGTGGGCTGTGGGCACCGAGGCCATCAGTGATCTCGCCCCTCCACTTGCAGATCTCTATCAGCAGCGAGCTGCACACTGGCTCCATCCCCCCTGATGAGAGCAGCAGTGACATGCTGGTCATTGTGGATGACCCAGCCTCCTCTGCCCCTCAGTCTCGAGCCACCAACTCTCCTGCTTCTGTCACAGGCTCTGTCTCAGACACGGTGAATGGTAAGTGATCGTCTGTCTTGCATACCTGAGCCTGCTTTACTACCCCATGGGAAGCGTTGGTTTGGTGATGAGTGAGGTCCTGATTCCTATTCAGATAGGGGAATTTTTTTTTTCATTAAGGAAGAGTAGAATGGAGCAAAAAGGAGATTTTATAGGCTTTTTTCCTACAATATCCTTATCAAGTGGAAGAAAGAATAAGCTTAAGGAAAGCAAAATAAGAACTTTACAAAGATGTAAAATTTGTTTCTTAGTCATTTGTCTTGTAATTCGCTCTAATTTTTGGTAGTTTTTAATTAAAATTAGCTTTTCTAGGCATTTTCTCACTTTGTTATATGAGTCCCAGAGTTCTGCTATTTCTTGGAGAGCTCTAAGTTTAAAACTTAGAATGGGGGGCTGGGGATTTAGCTCAGTGGTTAGAGGCCCCAAGTTCGATCCCTGGCACCAAAAAAAAAAAAACAATTTAGAATAGAGCTCAACAGTAGAATGCCTGCTTAGTAAGCACAAGGTCCTGTGTTTGATACCCAGCATCAAGGGGAAAAAAAAGGCTTAGAAACAGGAGTCAACTGTCCAAGACAGAAGCACATTAGCTTACGCAGATGACTCCTAGGCCCCAGGTAGCAAGACCCTGGGGTTCATTCAGTAACAGGGGAGTAGGGCCACTCTTTAGGAGGAGAGGCAGCTTGAGAAGTCAGGCTGGGTCCACTGTTCAGAATTCTTAGTGTTCTCTGTGACACAGTGGCCAAAGACAGAACTCCCCGGGAACCCTCAAACATCCTGAGAAGCCAGGCACAGTAGTACATGCCAGTATTCCTGCACTCAGACGGCTGAGGCAGGAGGATGGCTTGAGCCCAGGAATTTTTGACCAGCCTAGGCAATTTAATGTGAACACACACACACGCACATGCACACAGACTGAGAATTAGCTTGCCCTGTTAGGGGAAGATTGTGTTAACATTTTGAAGCAATTCATTTTTGCCTCTTGACCATTTATTCTCACAGGAATTTCCATTCAGGAAATGCCAGCTGCAGGCCGTGGTCAGTCAGCCCGAAGTCGAGGCCGCCCCAAAGGTTCAGGAAGCACAGCAAAAGGAGCAGGGAAAGGCCGAAGCCGGAAGTCCACCGCAGGCAGCGCCGCTGCAATGGCAGGAGCCAAAGCTGGGGCTGCGGCAGCCTCTGCAGCTGCCTATGCTGCATACGGGTACAACGTGACTAAAGGTGCGGGGACTCAGGGTAGCTCCACCGTCAGGGACAGTCTGGTGCAGATGGCAGAGAGCACAAGAAAAATGAAGAGTGCTTGTTGCCTGGGAACGGAAACCAAGGGGAAGGACCGGCTCAGAAGTTACTTACAAGTCTACTGTGTGAATAGAGACACTGTCTGCACACCCAGCACTTAGAATTTATTTTTAGGAAAGTAAAACGATACACAAGATACACTGAAGAATCATATAAGACAATGTATTGTCAGATGGAAGTGTGTTTGGCTCATACTCAACTCCCTGGCAGTGGGCAAAGAGACTCCTCATTGGTGGTGGTGGTGGTCTTCTATCAGTCAGGGGCAGAGCAGACAGTCCTTTGTCCATCTTAGCTTGATGCCTGGGTTGGTGGCCAGAGCTATTCCATGTCTAGAGTGCATGAGTGAAGAAAAAGAAAAGTTCACGGGGCTGGGGATTTAGCTCAGTGGTTAGAGTGCTTGCCTAGCAAGTGCAAGGTCCTGAGTTCAATCCCCAGCACCAAAAAAAGAGAAAAGTTCACTACTGTCTTAGGAGTCATCATCAAAGATGAGGGATTTGACTAGAGTCCTTGAAGTGCCAGGGCCTAAAGAGCAGGGATGGCTGCAGCCAGTGCCAGGAGAACTGCGTGAGTACAGACGTGGAAGAGAGAGGCAGCCTTGTGCCCCCTGGCCAGACTCTTTGGGGAGTAGAGCACATCTGTGAAATGAAGAAGGAAGCTGGGCATGGTGACACACGCCTGTAATCCCAGCATTGAGGGAGTTTGAGGCAGGAGGATTGCAAATTCAGTCCTGGGCAGTCTTCCCAAACTACCTGGGCAACTTAATAATACCGTGTCTCAAACAAAAATATTAAAAGGACTAGGGACATAACTCACTGGTAGAGCACCTCTGGGTTTGATCTCCAGTACCACAAAAAAAGAAGAAGCATATCACAACGGGATAGGGGCTGGGAATTTAGCTTAGCGGTAGAACACTTGTCTAGCAAGCATAATGCCCTGGATTCAGTCCTCAGCACCAAAAAATTGAAAAAAAAAAAAAAAGAGAGAAGACAAAAAGAAAAATGCATTAATGCCTCATAAACTACTGTTCTCGTCTTGTAGTGCTGGCATCCCACACTGTGTGCGCGTTGTCTAGACCCCAAGAGGACGATTTGCTCTCTAAAGTTATACCGGGAGGGCTGGGTAGATATGATTGTTTTTCTCTTTAAAGTCCATCACTCTTAGTGAAAAGACAGTTTGACAGGAAGAGCAAGCAAATAGGCCAGAAAGAGGTTGGCAGAGGGTAGCGGGAAGTGGTTTCCGCCCTCCTGCTCCTGCCCAGGCTCTGGTAACCAGCGCCACAGGCTCCGGGGCAGCACACCTGTGCCTGGCGCTCACAGTCGCCCTGTCTCTCCGTCCCCGCAGGAATCTCTGCCAGCAGTCCTCTGCAGACATCCCTTGTCAGGCCTGCTGGCCTCGCTGACTTTGGACCCTCAAGCACCTCTTCTCCCTTGAGTTCCCCTTTGAGCAAAGGAAATAATGTTCCTGGGACTCCCAAGAGCCTGCACATGACCAGCAGCCTCGCCTCAGACTCCCTGGTCCGGAAACAGGGCAAAGGCATCAATCCCTCTGGAGGACGCTAACCATCTGGGCCCACCAGCTTCTTTCAACCAAACCAGGGGCTCACGTCCTGGCCTGCAGATGGTCCTTGGATGGCTTGCCCAACGCAGCATCTTAATCCTGAGTCAGAGGGCAGAGAGGACCAGTCGCAGCCAAGGAAAGACAGGCAGGTGGTTGGTGTGAGCACTTTATCACCTGTTTCCAAAGGAGTGCTCCGGGGCAGCCTGAGAAGAGGGCCTGTGGACGAGGTCAGTCCCCCAGCGTCCCAGATGGACTCTGTGGCCGTGTCTCAAACCCCTTGCCTAGGAAGGGCCCGCTCGAGACCCCCCTTAGATGCTCAGGCACTGTCTCCATCCCCATTGCACTCTTCTGCTCTGACCACGTCCCTTGCAAAGGCTCTCCAGGTGTCCCAGAGCCTTCCATGGTGGAGACTTTTCTCAAGGTGATGATTTCCTGTAGGACTGGGAAGGAAGGAACTCCTGTACCTGGCGTCCAAGACCTTTGGACAGCTCCCCAGGTCTCCAGATTCCATTTGTCACAGTGTCACACTGAAGGGAGGGCAGTAAATACCAGAGAAGCTAATGGCTTGTAACAGTGGCAGAAAACTAGAGGAAGCCGACCCACGGGCAGTGGCTCCCAGCATTTCCTCCTCTGTCCTGCATGGTTCACACCACACAAACTTCAGGTCCCACCAGCAACAGTAGCAGCAGCTTCTACCCAAGGGACTCCCAGAAGCCAGTATAGAGACCAGGAGCCACCTCAATCAGCAGGACATCCTCACTGCCCCTCTTGCAAACGCCCCTTTGCCCGTCCCGAATGCACAGTCTCCCACCCTTGCCCTTCGGCCCCTGCTTGGCTGTATGCACTGTCTGTATTGCACTGAGAAGGGAAGGGGCAGCAGGAGTGAGGTGGAGAGGTGGACAGAGGGCAAGCTGGTCACGACCCTCCAAGCCCCAACCCCACCAGCTTGAGCTTGCTGGCCTCTGAGAGGCCAGTGGGTGGTATTTGGTGGGGGTGGGGGTGGGGGGGGGTGTTCCGCCTGTCCCCACCCCACCAGTCCCTGGTGGAGCAGGTGCTTCCGGGCGGGCCAGCCTCTAATTTGCACACCCGAAAATCACAGAATTGAGTTTAGATAGACAGATTTTTAAACTTTTCTTTTTTGGAGTAGGGATTGTAGGGGAATCATTTAATTTAAATCATTAAGATTCTCCTGCCCAAACCCAGACTCCTATGTACAGATACTATTTAGAGAGAATCAGAAAAATGCCAAGCCTTTTTTCTCTTTGAATGTGCTATTTTTATAACTGAACTTGTATATATGTATAAAGAGAGACACATCTTTCTTTTACTAACTGGATAAAAAAATCTTAAATAAAATGGAGTGAGATAATTTTATGTAAAATAAAGGGTGTCTGTGGTCTTTGCAGCCGCCTGTCCTTGGAAGCAAAGGAGAGCCCTCGGGATGTGGCATGATGAAGGGAAGGCGGAGCCCTGCCTGTGTCCCCGTGTTTACAGAGAGCAGGGTTAGTGTAGTGAGGAGTGCTCTGTGGGCATTTTCTCCATAGCAGTCATAATTAGATTTGAAATTTGCTTCTGGCCATCAGGACAACCCGCCCAAGTGCCTGGGGACAGCACCAAGGCCTGAGGGGTGCAGGCTGTTCTTGACTCAGGATCTAGATGTGAACAGCTTGGCCTGGTCATCGGCTGCGTTGTGTAGTGGTAATCTTCATACTGATGGTGTCTCAGAGTTAGCTGCACTTGGAAGAATCCTAAAAGAAAATGATGAAATATGTTCCTTGAGATTCCAGAAACATCCAAGCCTTAAAAACTTAGTTTGGTGACCAGTCAAGAAAAGGGTACTTACTCCCATCCTAGAATGGCAGTCAGAGTTTCTTTGATTGAGCTAGAACACTGATATCCTGTTACATCATCTTTGAGCAGGGCTCGTGCTATTCCCAAGTGATCTGGCCCTGGTTCACCCTGCGTGCTTTGATCAGGGTGGGTGGCTCCTGGGCAGCTCTGCTCGCCCCGTCATGAGGCTGATGCTTCCACATGGCACCGTCAGCACTCTGGGTCTTGTTTTACTTGTAAACATGGACAAGGTCTCATACAGTACAAACCAGCGTCAGTGTCCCAGTTAACTGTGCCCTGTGGCTGTCAACACCAGCTACTATGACCTAGTGACTCAGCAGGCCCAGGGTGGATCCTCTCCAGTTTGCCTCAGTATGTTCCTAGTGGAGCCTTGCTGAAGTTAGCAGTAGCCACCTCTGGGGACCTGACAGCCCTGAAATCCTTAGGCAGTTCACCTGGGTGAGTGTAGGTCATTCCTGTCCTGATGGTAATGTCATTGTGGCCTGAGAGCCCTGTAGTCTGCAAACACCATGATTCTCCCAGTCCCTGAAAACACACAGCTAACATACCATGTTGAGGCCAGCTCAGAGCCTTAATTGTCTCCCCTCGCCTGTCCCTTCCTTACCTGATGGTACAGGGATGGGACCTGAATCTTTAAGGAAAGTTTGAAGCTCATTAACAACTTGTGTCGGTTTCCCAATTTAGGACTCATGCCTCATCTATCCACTTCAAGGATGTGTCCATGTGAAAGACAGGCCAGCTCTACCTACACACAGTTTTTTTCTTTGATACAAAGAAAAAAAAGCTGGGGAAGAGCTCCAACCTGGCTAAAAGAAGCAACTCTCAGCAAGCCCCAAAGCCCTGGGGCTTTGGCCTGGGCTGGGTTAGTGAGGCCATCCCTTCCACTAGGGTCACCTTGCTTGACACGTGAGTCAGCTCTGAGTCCAAACTAAGTGGACTGAGCCTGGTGGTTGGGCTGGATGGCAGGTAGGTGGTGCACACTGAGCAGCGAGCTGGTGTGTTCCACCCACAGAGCATCAGTATTGGCTTTCAGCTGCAGTCCACACACCCTCACCCTGTGTCGCTCACACAGGACCATCTGGTCCCAAAAAGCACAAGTGTTTTTGGTCCCTTTAAATGCATAATAGACTGGATTAGTAGGTTTTAGCATCTGATGCTTTGGGTTTGGGTGGGTTTGAGACAAGGTCTCTGTAGCCCAAACTTGGTTGGAACTCATGACCCTCTGGCCTCAGCCTCCCAAGTAGCTGGGATTATAGGCGTGAGCCACTGTGCCCAGTTTGTCTGGAGATTTCTTTGGTTCCGTTTGGTTTAGTTTAGTTTTGTGAGACAGGGTCTCACTATGTAGCCCAGGCTGGCCTCAAACTCTTAGTGATCCTGCCTCGGCCTCCTGAGTGCTGGAATTAAGGGTGTGTGCCACCATGTCCAGCTTGTCAGGTTGGTTTTAGAGATGCCCAGCTGTCCCTGCTGGGCTGGTGAAGCCTACCCAAACTGAACAGGGACACTTCGTTTTACCTGCTGTCATAGTTAACGTTTCTTGTTGCTAAGACAAAATATCTGTATTAGTTACCTTTCTAGAGTCAATGGTTTGCAAGAGAGCAGATTTAATACAGGATATTTACACATTACAGCATTCACACACACAAACCAAATGCAGGAAGAGTGCAGAACATCTATTTATGCACTGGAGACTCAAAAGATCCAATCAAAGCCTGGGAGCCCAGGGCACTGTCCCATGTATATCCATGTCTGCACCAAAAGGCTGAAGAAATCAATACTGGAACCAGGGTATGGCACAGCAGAGATGAAGACCAGAGTTCCCCCAAAGTGAACAGCAGCCAGCCTCAAAAACAGCAAGGCCCCAAGCTGCTCCTGCGATGAGAACAGCCAAGTTCCCTTCGGGAGAACCAGCCACAACAGAGCTTCTCCTGGGAAACAGCCAGCCCCTGTCTTCTCGCATTCTCCTCTATGTTGTGTCAGCAACAGTCCTCAGGTGGACCCTCTATGGCCAGAACCACACCAGCTCAATCTAGCTGGGCATTCCTGCTCAAGTTGACCATATCAGTCCACCACAATACTCGACACACAAAGCTAAAGAGGGAAAGGTTTATTTGGCTTACAGTTCATAGAGGTTTCAGTCCATAATCGGCTGGCTCCAAGGCAGCGTGGCATGGCAGAGGGGCATTACAGAGGAAAAACAGTTCATGGCAGGCAAAAGACAGCAAGAGCCAACAAGCAACAAACTTCAGGTAACTAGCAGCAAGCCTCTTTCTGTGCCTTATATTGTACCCAGGCTACCTACCCTTAGGGGGGATAGCACCCACACCCTTATTCCTAGCCTTGCACCATGAATCAATCACACTCTGATCCAGCCACCTCTGAAAATGCCCCACCTATGACTGCATGAGGCTTTGGGGGGACATCTAGACACAAGCTGTAACACCTGCCATGAAGAGGTTTTTGCCTAAAGAATTCAAAATATTAAAACCTTCTGAATCATCCCTTAAACAGATGTTTCTCAAATATGTATATGAGTCACTTTGGGATCTTAAAATGCAGATTCTGCCTCTGGACAGTCCACAGCAACACCTGAGACTGCTTTCTCCCAAGATCCCAGATGAGGACCATGGTGCTGGTCCTTGGACCACAGCTAGAGCAAGGCCCAGGGTACTGTCCAGCTCTGGCAGCCAGAGCAGCTCCTCACCCTCGCTTCCCTATGCCCCGGCAGGCAGGCCTGGGCAGGAAATTCAATTTAAACTTTTTCTACCACTCAAATCACTGGACAACAAATAAAATCCTAGTGTTCCCAGGAAAAGTCAGCCTGTATGCATTTTTTCAAAGTCTTTTCTCTATCACAGTCCTCTGGTGGTCTTCACCTCAGTGGGCACAATAGGTTTGAGAGAAAGTCTCTGGTGGCCGCTGTCCTGTGTGGCCTCCAAGCAGTCTGTTTTTGGTTGCTGGACTGTTTCTTGACAGCACGTCCCGTCATTGTGAGCAGCAGGCTCCTGCAGAACAGTCGGCTGTCCTGAGCCTCCTCAGGCAGGGCGTACAGAAATTCCGCTGCTCTCCACGCTTCTCTGAGACTCCTAGAGAGTGGTGGGCCCTGGGATTTGGGAGGCCGTAGGGGCAGTGTTCAGCCATCTCCATGGCGTGCATTCAAAGCACTACGAGGTAGGAATGGGTTCTGTTGTGCAGGTACTTGTTCTAAAATAGCAAATGATACTAATGATGCCTGGGGGAGAGGCCCAGACAGAGTCCCCTGAGGGCTCAGGTGACAGAACTTGGGCTGTGTCAGCCTCATGAGAGCGGCCCACCTATTTGCAGCCCAGGAAGTGTATGGTGCTCACAGCCCCAGGACCAGGCAAGAGACTTACCGGTCCCAAGTGACCGTTCACAGGAGCGGGTGTCGGTGGTGGAAGGAAAGGGAGGAGGGAGACATGCTGAGGCCCACTTCCTGGTAGTTAAGGGTCTTGAGGAAGCAGGGTGCCTCACTTATCACCAAGCCCTGGCCTCTTCCTGTGTCTCATTTCTTCCTTGCTTCAGGTCCTGGGATTTAGCTAGCTTCCTTTCCTCTTCAATGCTGGCTCCACCCACTCGCTTCTGTATGATGCCGGAAAGCACTCCTGCTCCTCCTGGCTGCTGCCACAGATGAGCATCCTGCTGCTTTTTCTTTTCTTCTTTCTTTTCTTTAATTCAGGGTTTTCTTGTTTATCAAAACAAATACACCACTGGCATGATGGCGCATGTTTTAGTCCTAGCTACTCAGGAGGCTGAGGCTGGAGGATCAAGGCCAGCCTGGACAATTTAGCCAGACACTGTCTAAAAAAAAAAACTGGGTATAGTGGCACAGGCTTATAATCCTAGCACTCTGGGAGACTGAGGCAGGAAAACTGCAAGTTTGAGCACAGCATTGACAATTTGGTGACTTAGTGAGATCCTGTCTCAAAAAATTGATTGATTGATTGATTTTTTGAGAAAGGGTCTTGCTGTGTAGTTAAAATTCAGGCTGGTCTCAAACATGGTGATCCTCCTGCCTCAGCCTCCCAAGTGCTAAGATTACAGGCGTGCGCCTCGGTCTCTCAAATTCTGGAATTACAAGCATGCGCCACCTATGCCCAGTTCAAAATAAAAAATTTTAAAAGGGCTGGGACTCTAGCTCAATGCAAAGAACCTGGGGTTAGTCCCCAGTACTGGAAAAAAATGAGTATGTGTAGGGGGAGTTCTGTGGATATATGCAGTTAGTGCCAAGGCCTGGGTTCAATCCCCAGTACCTCAATAAATAAATAAAAAGGGCTAGAGATGTAGCACAATGGTAGAGTCCCCCTGGGTTTGTTCCCTAGTACTAAACAAACAAACAAACAAACACAAAACCATGTAAAGACAACACTGGGCAGGGAAGTTACAAAGTTTAAGTAAGTTCAGTGAAAACTGGGAAGTCCTTCTTGGAGCTGCCCAGTCTTGGACTTTTGGCCTGCCCAGCTGTGAGCTAAATAAACCAAGAGGTTTATAAAGTACCCAGCCTTAGGTATTTCATTACAGCACTGGAAAATGGATGAATACAGAACATCCTATCTCCTCCTCCACCGCCAGCACACAGCTGCAAACCCCACCGAGTCAGAAGCTCACCCCAGAGCTCTTCTGGCTGCCAAAGAGGAAAGGGGCTCTGCTCCGGCTTCCATGCCATGCAGTTTTGGAAAGCCAGGCACCTGCCGGCTGTCTGAGGAGGCAGTGTGAGGGGGTGGGGTCTCAGCTGGGGTTGCTATACAGCTCAGCTTCAGGGTCAGGTTTGCCCTCAGCCCACGGCACGTGCAGGGGGCTGCATAAACTCTTAGTCAGAATTTTTCGGAATATCTGAGTCTTTAGGGGAGATTGACATTGTGAAACCCTTAGAAGCAGAATTCACCTTGGCAGAGCTCCCTTGGGACTCTGATGGTCCCCACTTGGTTGACCAGAGCACCCGAAGGTGCCTTCCCCTTCCTGAGGGCTGAGTCACAAAAGCACCAGGCCTCCCGCTTCCATGCGCCTCCTGTTTGTCCAGCACTTCCGTGCCAACATCCACCCTGGTGAGATCCTGGAGTCAGCTCTGAACAGCTCCTGTGCCATTGCCTCAGTGGCTTATTTTGTCACCAGCATTGTTGTTGTTCTTTTGTGTACCCCTGCTGATTGAACCCAGGGACACTGTGCCACTGAGCTGCGTCCACAGTACTTGTTATTTTTTGTTTTTAGACGGTCTTACCAAGTTCCAGGCTGGGTTCAAACTTACAATCCTCCTACCTCAGTGTCTTTGAACGAGTATGAGGCAGCCCGTTTTGATTTTTTCTTTGTTTGTTTTTGCAATACTGGCAATTGAACCCAGGGCATTTGCCCTGAGCTACATTCCCAGCCCTTTTTATTTTGAGACAGTTTTGTTAAATTGTCAAGTCCACCTAGACTGGGCTCCAACTTGCAATCCTGCTCAGCCTCCCAGAGTGCTGGAATTACAGACATGCACCCCCAGGCTCAGCTTTTTATTCTTAAAAAGAACAAAGACTGTATTGATCAACATAAACACCTAGGAACAGCTCTACCCAAGGGATCTAAGTGATAGCCTCGTGTGTGTTCATTCTTAGAGTTCAGTCTGGGGCAATGTAAGCAAATGTAGTCCATCATAAGACTTCAGTGGGAGCAAGAAAATAAAATAGGTTATCTTCAAGGCCCTGACCTCCGTTCCCCTGTGCTTCATGTTTGTGGAACTAAGCTAGTCACAGGTAGCAATTGCCGATGTCCCTGGTTGGGCCAGAAGCCCTCTGACCAGCAGCATACTTGGCTGTAACATAGACCCCAAAACACAGCAGTTCACATAAAATATAAATTCCTGAATGGGCGTGGTGGTGCATGCCCTTGTCCCAGCACTCAAAAGGCTGAGGCACGAAGATTGCCATGAGTTTGAGGCCAGCCTGAGCTACATAGGGAGTTCAAGGCCAGCTCTGTACTGCAAAGACACCGTCTCAAAAAAAAAAAAAAAAGATACACATACATGAGAGAGGGCTTGTCCAGGAGATTGGCTCATATGATCGTGTAGACTGAGGAGTCCCATGAGAAGCCATGTGTAGGCTGAGAACCAGTGGAGTCAGTAGTGCTGCCAAAGTCTGAACCCTTCAGAACCAGGGAAGCCAGTGGATCTTACTCAGTCCAGTGATTCAAATGTCAATCTTTTCCAGAAATACCCTGCCTCCAGGGCACCCAGGGCCACTGCTTTACCATCTGTCATTTGGGCATCCCTTAATCCAGTTAAAATGACACTCAGCCATCACGGCAGCTTCTTTAATAATCAAAATCCAGATGTGGTAGCACACACCTATAATCCCAGCACTCTGGACAGCCGAGGCAGGAGGATCACAAGTTTGAGCCCAAACCTGGCCAATTTAGTGATATATCTCAGTCCCTTGTACTGGAAGAAATAATGAGAAATGCACAATACAAGAGCAGTGAGAGTCTAAGTGTCCCCTGTGAGACTGGCTCAGATTTGTCTCTCTGTGACAAATGCAAAGTTGGGGAAACTATGAGAAATGGATTTAGTTGGGTACCGTGCTCCCTTCCTGTAATTCCAGCTATTGAGCAAGCTCAGGCAAGAAGATCAAGAGTTTGAGACCAGCCTGGGCAATTTAGCAAGAACACATCTCAAAACCCATCTCAGAAATAAATAAGGGGCTGAGGATTTAGCTCAGTGGTTAGAGTGCTTGGCAAGACCCTGAGTTCAATCCCCAGCACCAAAAAAATAAATAAAAAAGGTTGGGAATAGAGTGGCCCCTGGGGATTGGATCCCCAGTACTAGGGGCAGGGTGGGGGAACAAGGACAAAAGGGAGGGGAAGAAGGAAGGAAGGAGCAGGTGAGGCAGCACACCTCGGTGTAATCAGCACTATGTTATTCAAAACCTTATGGGGGGTGGTGCTGGGGATCAAACTGAGGGCCTCGCACTTTCTAGGCAAGTGCTCTACCACTGAGCTAAATCCCTGACCCCTAAAAAACTTTTTTAAAAAGTTGGGGTATAGCTCAGTGGGAAGATCCTAGGTGATATCCCCAGTACCGTGAAAGAAAGAAAGAGAAAGAGAAAAAAAAAGAAGAGAAAAGAAGGAAAGGGAAGAAAGGACAGGGAAGGGGAATTATTAATTTTAAAGAACTAATATTCAGCCAAAACTATACAGAAAAATACTTTGAACAACATAAAATTGCTCTTTGACCATAGGTAACCATTTTTTACTTATAAATGTGGAAGTTTGATGTTTCAATCTACTGATTAAAACTACTGATGTTTTATTTGGGGGGGTGTTTGTTTCAAGACAGGGTCTTACTATGTAGTTTAGGTGGTCTTGAACTTACTATCCCTTGAATTTGCAGCAATCCTCCTGTCTCAGCCTCCTAAGTGCTGGAATTACAGGCACAGGCCACAGTACCTGGCTGGTTATTTTATGATTTCTGAGCTCTGTCTTTCTCTTTCTCTCTTTGTTTGTTGTTTTGTGATACTTGGGATTGAACCCTGAGCCTCTGGACTGAGTTGCATCACCAGTTCTTTTTTTTTTTTTTTTTTTCAAACTTGAGACAGGGACTCACTAGCTCCCTGAGTTGCCCTGGCTGGGCTCAAATTTTCAATTTTCCTGCCTTGGCCTCCCAGAGTGCTGGGGTCACAGGTGTGCACCACTCCATGCCCAACTTTACTTTTTTAAATATTCCTTTTTGTACTTTTAAAAATTATTATTGTTCTTAAAAAGGGCTTCCCCCAGCCAGGCTTGGTGGCACTCACCTGTAATCCCAGTACTCGTGAGGTTGAGGCAGGAGGATTGCTGCGAGTTCGAGGCCAGCCTGAGCTACATAGTAAGTTCAAGCCCAGTCTGAACTACACAGTGAGATCCTGTCTCAAAAGAAAAAAAAAAAGCAGCAGCAGCAGTCTCCGCTGCTATGTAGCAGCCGCCCTGGTCACTTGCCACATCATGGCACTGTTGGAAACAACAAAGCGTGTTTTCTCCCTCACAGAGACCCCCCTCGGCAGGCAGCACCTCAGTGCCACACGGAGGCCCCATGCCCCTCCACACCGTGTGGTCGTGACCAGGAAGACTTGTTCCCTGGGACTGCAGAGGAGCCGGCTGGGAGGACCATGCCTCACAGAGAAGGGCAGCACTGAGGCCTCAGGGAGGCGGGAGGCCTGCCATCTGGGGAGCACCCCTCCGATGCCGTGTGCTAGAGTCTCCATCACGCGCAGCTTGGGTGAACGTTTTGCTGCAGCACAGTTAAAGCCAGCAAAAAAGAAAAACCCTGAATGCCTCACAATCTAGGAGTGCTTAGATAAATTTTTGTATATTCGTGTCATGAAATTACTCAGTTTCCATGAGAAGTCATACTTCCGAGAATATTTCTGGTAGTCCAAGTGGCACAGAGAGCTGAGCTGTTGTGTTTGTGTCTTGAAAACCAGTCATTCTTGCAGCATAGCTGACTGACTGACTGAAGAGCAGATTGAGGAATTGCAAGGAGCGTCTTCACTCTGACAAAGACAGGGACAGAAATGTAACAACAAAACTGGGAAGTATAATGAGGGCTCTTGAGCAGACTCTCACAGAAGCGGAGTTGTAGGACATGATTACTGAAGCGGGTGCTGATGGTAATACTGCAGGAACGTCCCTGAATTTCCGACAGTGATGGTGAGAAAAATGAAAGACACAGACAGTAAAGAAGAAATTACACGGGCAGCCTGTGTGTGTGATAAAGACACCAGTGGTTAGACTAGTGTGGTGGACAAACCTTGGAGAGAAGTTAACAGGCAAAGAGGTTGATGACACGAGCAAGGAAGCAGGTGTCAACAGTAACAGTCAAGTAAACTATGAAGCAAATGTTCATGCAAATGATGACAGCAAAGTGAAGACTTTGTACCAAATGTGTTGTTTCTCGCACAAAATTGTTTACTTGCCTTTTCTTTATAATTTTTCTGGGCCGAGGATTTACCTCAGTGGTTAGAGTGCTTGCCTTGTAAGCACAAGGCCCTCAGTTCGATCCCCAGCACCAAAAAAAAAAAAGAAAACTTATCTGTAAAAGGTTTCCCACCAGCCCGGATGGCTGCCACAGCAAGCTCCACTGCTCATGGGCTCTGGTCCCCTGCTTAGGACCTGGGGATAAATTTGGCTGCAGACATGAAAAAAAAGTTTCCCCCAACTGTCAAAAAAATGCGCATATAGTAATTAGGACTTCATTCCTCTATGTTTTCTTCCCTTATCTTACTGTTATTATCCTGAAACCATATTTTAGAAAACTGATCAAGAAACGTGTTGGATGTGGCTTATTCTGGATAGACCCTCTGCACATCTCAGTTTAGATGGAGTTGGTCAAATGAGGGAACATCTGGGTTATGCCTTTTTTTTTTTTTCTGGTCATACCTTTTTTTAAGTAGTTTTTTTTCCAGAATTGTCAACATACTGTTAAGTGTGGAGTTGTAACTCTGTGTGGACTGTGGACCGTCAACAATATGTACTTACAAGTTGCAGTATTGCAAAACGGCTGTATTATCCAGGCACTCGTATACTATTTTTTAGACTGCTGGTCTTGTATCAAAAACATTTTCTTTTATTGTTACTTGCTTTTTAAACTTTGTTTAGTCACTTAAAGAAAATCTGCCTGTGGCCCAATTTGCCTCAAATCCATTCCAAGTTGTATATTTGTTTTCCAATAAAAAATTACAGTTAAAAAATAGAATACTTAATGATACAGGAGAAGGAGAATGATCAGTATATAATCTTGGGTCAAAAGTAGAGCACATACTATGATTAATCTTATGTTTTTACTTCTGTGTATATATAGGTTCTTTGGGGATTTGGGGGGGGCGGTGCTGGGGATCGAATCCAGGCCTCACCCAAGCGAAGCTTGCACTGTACCACAGAGCAGCACCTCTAGCCCTGTATGTCGGGTATTTTTCCCACCGTGTGGTACTGGAATTGAACCCAGGAGCCATCTACCACTGATCTATATCCCTACCCCATTTTGTTTTGTTTTGAGACAGGGTCTCACCAAGTTGCCTAGGCTGGCCTCAGACTTGCGATCTTCCTGCCTCAGACTCCCAAGTAGCTGTGCAGGTATGGCCTCCTGTGCCAAGCTGTATGCAGGTTTTTAATATGAAACAAAAGGGAAGACTAAAAGGAAGTAGACTCCTGGATGGTGGGATTATGAATGAATTCTTATTTTTTGAGGGGCCAGGAATCAAAGCCAGGACTTTGCATATGCTAATTCCATTCTGTATTTTCCAAATTTACTACTATGGTTGTGCGCTATTTTATAAATGCTATCAGTAAAAAGAATTTTATGAGGTTTGGAAAAAAAAAGAATTTTATGTGGTTTGAGGGGAAAGTTGATACTTTGTTTTGTTTTGTTTTGTTTTGTTTTGCTGAGACAGAATCTCACTATATAGTCTAGGCTGGCCTTGAAATCCTTGTCTAGCCCAGCCTGTCCTTGAACTCATGGTCCTCTTGTCTCAGCTTCCCAAATTCTGGGATTATAGGTGTATGCTACCCCCATCACTCAGCCTCCCAAGAACTGGAATTCCACAAGTACAGTTTCTAACAGAAATTGGGAATAAATGCTAAAGCAAAAATAAACACCAACTGAAACTCTTTTGGTGCATCCCCCTACTCCACATTGCTTCTTGTAATAAAGTGGTAACATGGAAACATCCCTGCCCCCTGCAGGTTTCAAGGAGAGTTGAAAGAGGCTGCACAATGCCAGGTATGGTGGCACACAGCTGTAATCCCAGCACTTGGGAGGCTGAGGCAGGAGGATCACCATGAGTTTGCAGCCAGCCTGGGCTACATAGCAAGACTCTGTCTCAGAGAGAGAGAGAGACAGAAAGAGACACAGAGAGAGAGGCCATAGAGTGACTCCATAGCCAGCAGGATCAGAACACAGGGGTTTATTTAAGCCAGATGTGTCTGCGACACCTCATTAGATGCCAGGTACCCAGTCATGCCAGGTTTGCAAGGCTGATGTGTCTCCCCCAACCACCCCCGCCCCGCCACCTGTGCTCTAGAGAGGAAAGGGCGCACCCTGCACAGCCTGCTCCCGGGAGTGCGCTTAACTGCCGGGTTGTTACTCTCAGCACTGCATAAGCCTTTACTCTTTCAGCTCTGGATTGTGTTATGGTTTTTATTCTTTGACTTATGAACAAGTAATACTTGCACAGTGCAAAACCAAAAACATACAGAAGAGCATGAGAGGAACAATTTCCTCCCATCCCATCCCCTGGTCCCTGGGAGGCAAACGGTGTCAACAGTTTCCCAGGATTCCTTCCAGCCATATTTCTAGGGTTTTTTCCTGCTTGATACTGAGGATTAAACCCAGTCGCACTTTATCCGACTTGGTATGGGCTGGGGATTTAGCTTTCTCCCACTTGACACTGTGCAGTAACAACATTAATTGGGGGGGAATATAAAGAGGTTAAAAAGTCTTTTCAACATGGGAAATGCTCTTCACAAACATTCATAACGCCTGCAAATATGCAGGGAGATGAGCCAGTCTGCTGTCCTACAGCTGGACAGTTAGGTTTTCCCCCTTACATCCTCTGATTCTGTCCAGAGAGAAACTGGCCACGTGGATGCAGCCAGCAACTACAGTTAAGTTTAGACTGTGACTGGCCATTTGCTCCCTGGGGACACAAGACTCTGGAGTCAGGACAAGGCCTAAGGCCCAGCCCAGAGGGTGGTCCCTGTGCATGTGGCCTTTGGGGGCCAGCTGTGTGGTCCAAGCCAGCAGAGGAGATATATTTAGCTGGATCAGATGCTGCCAGCTGTGTCATGACCCAGGACTGTGCTGTTCATAAGCAAATCACAGCAGAGTGGCGAAGCTGGGAGAAGAGGAGGGAAGGATGGGAGGAGGGAGAGACTTACAGAGGGGCCCCCTGCTAGGTGCCAAGGCCTTGCTCCCTGCCCCTACACTGCTTTTCCTGTCATTTCCCCTCCTGCCATGCTTCACCTGGGCAGCCCAGGAAGCACTACCATCCTGTTCTCTACCACCTCCCACTTTGCCATTTCTCCCTCTGCCCACTCAACCCTATTTGCCCTGCTAAGTGAGTGAGCTCATTCATTTACATACTCATTCATTCTGTTCAACTTGATTATCTATTTATTTGTTCGGCATTTTTGTTCTATTTTGTTGAAGACAGGGTCTCACTATGTAGCTCAGGCTGGCCATGAACTCACCATGTAGCCCAGGCTGGCCTGGAACTTGCACTGATCCTCCTGCCTCAGCTTCCTAAGTGCTGAGATCACCTCCACTCCCAGAAATTTGTCACTGCTTTTGAGAGCCTGAGATAAACTGGGCTCTGACCTGGGTACCAAGTGTCCAGCAATGAACAGGGACGCCCACTCCTGCCCTCATGCAGCTTTACTCTAGTGAGTTGTCACCAGATAGTGTGGGTTCTTAGCCACATGTAAGATGGAAATCAGACAAGGGCTGATTCTTGGGCCTATTAAAGAAGATGGCGTTGTCGCCCCACTTCTTCAGGGTCTTCTAAAGGGAAGAATCCTTGTACAGGCCACCAAAACATTACCCATCAATTGAGGGTTCTTTTGCTCAACTTGCATAGAAATCAGGCATCAGCAAAGTGACGCTTTTTTAGTGTTAACAGTTCAGAGCTTTAATGCCAGTGGCTATTGGCTCTTTTAGTGTTTGCGGCCCTCCTGGCTGCTCAGAGCAATCCGCTACCCGACAGACCTCGGAAGCACTTCAGCCTGCTAGAGATGGTGGCTCCCAGTCATTCTTCATTGCTCTCCAGCTTCATTTTCTCCAACCTTTCAATGTTACCAGCCCTGGCTGCTAGCCACTTTCAGTACACAAAGCCTTTGGTGTTACCACCTCTTAGTGGACCAGCTCAGCATGTTCTACTCAAGAAAGAAATCACGAACATGTTGGCAATAAGCCCCAGACTCTATTTGTCAGTGCAGAAATAAAACACTCAGAAACCAAGAAATCTCGACAAGGCAAAATTTACTTCTGCAGAAGGGTGTACAACACCTCCTAAGGCAAGGTAGCAAGCACACAGGGTGGTAGCAACAGGCTCCTTTTATACTCTAGTGCATGAGAAACAGCTGACCTTTTCCCCACTGGCTGGGTTGAAGGTCCACAATCTATCTCCATTGGCTAGTCTAGGCGGCATGAGTGGAGGACCTGAAGAGTTGCTACACAGAGTGGCTCAGAAGGGTTGGTGGCATAGAGAAATGAAAGTCCTTGGCAGGAGGTGTTCCCAGAATCCAAGGCACAGACATTTCTTGCAACTGTGACAACTGCAATCCTGGTGTGAGGAGTGCAAGAAGGCATCCTCTGATAAACTAAATTTTAAGATAGTGGCGCTCCTGTTTATACCCTTTGATAAGAAAGACAAGGCCACAGTTTCTCACAATTCCCCTATCTCAAATCTTCATACTCTTTCCTTCAAACTTTGTGAGCAGAGGTTCACTCTCTCTGTCATATTCTTTCATCAGGAGCATATTTAGCCGGATAAGGTGGGGAAGACTGTTTGGTAAGGGCAGTCTCTAATCAAGAATAAATAAACTTAAAGCACATATGACCAAAGCATGAGCACTAGAATGGAAAGGACAATTGTAACCAGCTGGCTCTTAGACCCGTCTCCTGGTGTGACTGGAAACTGCCAGCAGGGATTAGTCATTGGAGCCCCCTGTTTATCTTTTTTTTTTTTAATTGGATCCCTGTTTAGTCTACATTACTATAACTTTTATATCTTTGGTTATACTTTTCTGGCAGGTGTTTAAGACCAAGTTAAAGTGAGACCAGTATTAATCAAAATTAACATTTTGTTTTTCAAATATTGAGGTCAGTCAAGGCTTTCCGGGGTTATTTGTGAGACCATGTGCAGAGCCCCTCAGCTCCTGTCAGTGTTAGCCACCAGGATGGGCCAGTCTTGCTTGACCATATAGCTTCCTGTGGAAGGATAGAACACATTTCTCTCTTTAGTAAGCCTCCTTTTTAGCATGCTGTACCTCAGTTGATTCCTGTTCTTTGGGTTCTACAATCTCCTTACTCAGGAGATTGGAAGATTGGATGACTTGCCAAAGTGGTAGGATCTTGTAGGATAGGTCTCCTCTGTCTTGGGTCCTTTGTTGACCTTGGAGGGCCAGGGCTGAAATATTGGCTGCCCTTTTAGCCCAGTTAACTTTTTAGCTTTGGTCTCTAAACCTCAATTGTTGAACACCCAGGAGATCAGTTAAACCAGTGGGAGCAGTAGGTTTAATCTTAAAATCTTCTTTAGATATCAAGCACCTGAACTGCATAGTGTGACCAAGGAATCATTATTTCTTACCAGGCATGGTTGTCCTAGAAGTTAAATTTCTGCAGAATATTAACAAATAACAGTTATAAAGTTTTATACAGAAAACTAGACCAAGGACAACATTAGGTCTTATTACCTTTGAGACACATCTAAATTTTTTTATCTTAGTATAAAATAACTTTTTAGTCAGTCATTTTATCTAGTTACGAGATGTTAAATGACATACAGAAACTTTTACCTAATTTACTATCTTTTAACCACTTTTTGCTACCGAAGTGATATTTAAGTAGAATATACTTTACAGATTATTAATGTCTAATCCCTAATCATCGTAGGGCATTGTCTGAACTGTACAGGTGTAGGCATATCAAACTGTCATAACACAATTATATAACAATCACATAAACATAAACCCAAAAAAGTCCCTCATCATGAATAACTGCGGTTTGGAGGTCATTAGTATGACAAGATGTCTCTTTCCTGTCCTGCATCTTAAAAAGACCGATACTCTTGAAGGAAGCGTAAGTGTATTTTTTTGGTGGGGGGTCCTGGGGATTGAACTCAGGACCTTGTGCTTGTTAAGCAAACACTCTACCACTGAGCTAAATCCCCAGCCCCAAATGTACTTAATATACCACGAAGTTAGCAATGATTACTATGACAACTGTACAGAAATCTTCACATACATTTACTTAATTTTTATTATTCAGGCAAAATTTAGGTTTTTTAACAGGTCAATACAGAATTCTTGTCAATTCTGTATTCACAAGAATTAAAAGACATTTTTAGAACTCTTATACATTTAGGAAACAGTGTTAATAACCAGATATAGACCTTTCTTTTTTGAGAGCTAAAATAACTTTAGTTCCTTTGGGGTGGGGTGGCCAGCGATAGCAGAACTTCTGGAACTGCTTCTTTGTGCCAGCACCGTTGGTTACTTTGAGCACGCTGAAGCTCGCAGTCTTGCTGAGGGGCCTCCACTTGCCCAGTGTCCCCTCACCAATCTGGACATCCCTGAAGCAGGGGCACAGGTGCACAGACATGTTTTTGTGGCACTTCTCAAAGTGATTGCACTTGTGGATGTCGTGGAGATGGACACTGTGGATGACAGTGGTCCTCTGCATCTTCATCTTGGTCACCATGCCAGACAAGATCTGCCCACAGATGGAGATAATACAAGTGAAGGGGCATTTCTTGTCAATATAGGTTCCCTCGATGGCCTCTTGAGGGTCTTGAAGCCTAGATTGATGTTCTCATGATACCGAGGGAGCGTCTCCTTGCCAGTTTCTCCCTCTTCTTGGTTTGGAAGACAGTTGGCTGCTTCTAGTAGGCACGTTCTGTTGGGTGTCCATCATTTTCCTGGCTGGCAAAAAAAAAAGAGCAACCAAATATAGACATATTACCCAATACAAGTGTATCTCATTTATACGATAACAACATGCTTATTTAATCAAAGCCAATATGTGTATATTTGACCAAGAGCATCCTGACAAGAAAATCTTATTGCTTTAGACACAAAGAATTTAACCTTTTACTTATAATGATCTTAAGTTTATCATAATAATTTATTTAGGGCTGGGGATTTAGCTCAGTGGTTACAGTGCTTGCATAGCAAGCACAAGACCCTGAGTTTGATCCCCAGTACTATCCAAAAAAAAAATGTATTTAGTAACTCTTGGGTCGTGGCACCACAAGACCCTGGAAAAACTGGACAAGCCACCCATCAGCGGAACAACTAGACAAATTTTGGTATAAGTAGATGCTCTTTTAACCACAGAGAAGAATTTTGTCCAACAGTTTTCCAAGTTCAAGGGGTTCCCACTCAGTTACCTTAGTAATTGCTTTAGATGACTCATCTAGTGTCTACTTATCTATAAGGTGGCCCAAGAAGAAAATATATTTCAGGATTCACATATAGAAACATACACAGTTTAAATCATATATAACCTTTATGTTCTCAGACTTCACAGTTTTTATTTGTAAGTTCCATGTGACTTTGAAGTCTCTTAACCCTCATCCTGTAATCATTAAGTGGACCTTGGTATTTCTAAAACCCTAGATAGCCATTTTTTATGTGGGAGTCCAAAAGAGCCAGAGAAAAATAAAAGGAAAAATAAAATTCCTTTAGGTACCTAAAACAATGGACAAAAAACACAGACGCACAATTACTTAAAAGTAAGTAAGTGTGCACTCTTAGAAATATTGGCCAAGTTGAGTCAAAGCTATAATAATGTGCTGTTGGTTCATTACAAATTGACTAGTCAGAACTTTTTGGGGTGACCAATCAGCATAGACATTTCTTGCAATAAACTAACACCAGTAAGGAGGTGGGAGAGAAAAACCTCCTACTATAGACTTATAACCAGAAAGAGTCAGGAGGGGGAGCAAAGAGCTTTGAAATGTTGTCTTTTTATTTTCTAATTTACCTTTGGAGAAAAAAGTCAATCAATTTTTATTTAACCATGGGTCACATATCAGAGGCCCCGTGCTTCCCCTAGTCCCTCCCCCATGGTGGGAGGCACCAGGCTCTTCTATTCTCCAACTCCCTACCTTTTTGGTAACCAACAGAAAAAAAGCTAAAAGAGTCTGAGTTGTCTCCTTTTTATATTTAGCCCAGCTTATGATTTAAAATTATTTTCCTATAATTTTGGTCACACTTTCCTTTGGGTGTTAAAGACCAAGTTAAATGGAGGGGAGAGCTGAGATGTGGGAAGGTGTAACTGACAGAGCCAGAGCCCCCTAATCTCTTCGAGCAACAAGGAGACTTTAGAAGGAATAACCAAACCAACAAGCAAATATACACACTTCTTTCCATAAAATACAACCTCCACAAGCTTTCCACTACGCACTTGAGCTTTCCAGTCCTGCCACTATCTCTCTCTTCATCTTTCTAGCAGGGCAAAACTTTTATCATCCAAAATCCTCTCATATCAGAAGTATATACCTTATACTTTTTTTTTTTTTTTTGAAACAGGGTCTCACTGTGTATTTCAGGCTGGCCTTGAACTCACTATGCAGACCAGGCAGGCCTTGAACTCAAAGCGATCCTCCTGCCTCTGCCTTCTGAGTACTGGGAATACAGGTATACACCACCATGCCGGACTGAAGTATATCCCTTATATGTATAGCCTTCTTTATATATTTTTCTCCATCTTACTTACTTTAAACTTTTCATAATAAACCTTGCTGCGGCTGCTTGGATTTTAAAGTGTCCTTCTCTCTCCCTCTCTCTGTCTCGCTGTCTCTTTTTTTTTTCCTCTTTCTCCTTTGGTCTCAGATTGTTACATTTTTTAATTTGATTGGCTGCCAGACTTTCAAGTAACTTTGAATTAGTACCACCTACAGAAATCAGAGAAAAGAGCAATTTAACCCTGTAATTGTAGTTTAAGAATTTACAACCCATAGGAAATGTTTTAAGACTATTAATTGAATAGAAATACCAACTTAAACTGGAAGCCCAAAGTGAATTTATCAATTAGCTAAGATTTGTAATAATGGGCTCTTACTGTGCCTCTGGGTAGGGTCTCATGCCACAGGATGAACATTTTGATTGGCTTACTGTTTTTATTGGAGGCATGGAGAGTTCCACCTTTCTAATTTTCTCCTGAGCTGAGGAAAAGGGCAGCCTTCCTCCCCTCGGGTGGCTGCAGCCATTGCACCGGGACTCTGCTTTCCTCAGCCAAAGCTGGCTCCAGTCGAGGTACAGCCGTCAGTCCAGGGAGTTGGGGCTTATAACTGGGGGCAGAGAGTCCAGAGGGTCCCGTGTGGAGGAGGGAATAGAGAGGAGGAGTGAATCTTCTCTGTTCTTGTTAAGTCCCCAAGTTCTTAGGGGAAAGGGGACAATTAGTGCCTGTTGCCAACACAGGGCATAATCTGTCTCCTCCTGAGACCCGGGTCTTTCATTTTTAACAAATTCAATCGATAATCGATATATCCATTCCTCATCTGATCCAAACTTTGACCAGAAGATGGATGGGGCAAGGATAAGGGTTTGTGTCCAAACGAAGCAACAATATTTTATCATTTTAGCTTTCTTTTTGTTTTTCACCCCTGGGTTGTTGCCCCAGGTTCTTAACATGTCTGAGGGGACTATCAAGGTGTATTTTGTTCCCTGAGCCCCTTGATTCCCTAAGCTATCTTGACTGAGAAGCACATTTGTTTCCCAATCTGTTTGTCCCAAAGCCTGAGGCTCAGTCTCCCACATGCACCAAGATATCTTCCCATCAGTACTTTCGATTTCACCCAAAATGGTTGGTCTCACTTGAACTCATCCCAACCTCACCTGAGGTCTCACCCAAGACCATCCTGGACCCAAAATCTCTGGTCTCACCCAAGACCATTCCAATCTACATCATTCTGATCTCATCTGAAGTCTCCCCAACCTCACCTGAGGTCACCTGTCTCATCCAAGACCTTAACTCAACACCAGCAAAGCAACGCTAGGCCACACCCGCAGCTTTTTCTTACCTTGGTTTGTGCATGAAATTGCCTGGTCACGTGGTGCTCTTTGTGTCCCTCTGGGCCCTTTTCTCCTTTTTTGCATTGTCGAGAAGTCTTTATTTGGTCCTCAGCCCATGGACACAGGTTCTAATTCTGGAGGTGACTGCAACAAGGTCATGGGATGCATCTCCTCCTGAGGGGAGTCCTTACATCCTAATGGGCTGGGGCCCCATGCTGGGCACCAAAACTGTTGGCAACAAACTCTAGACTCTATTTGTCAGTGCAGAAATACGCATTCAGACATCAAGAAATCTCAACAAGGCAAAATTTACTTCTGCAGAAGGATGTGCAACACCTCCTAAAGTGAGGTAGCAAGCACACAGAGAGGTAGCAACAGGCTCCTTTTATACCCTAATGCATGAGAAACAACTGATCTCTTCCCCCATTGGCTGGGTTGAAGGTTCACAATCTATCCTGATTGGCTAGTATAGGTAGCATGAGGGGTAGGCCTGAAGAATTGCTGGGCAGAGTGGCTGAGCAGAGCAGTTTGGGGGCATGGGGAACTGAAAGCCTTTAGCAGGAGGTGTTCCTGGAGTCCAAGGCACAGACATTTCTTGCAACTGCAACCCCAGTGGGAGGGGTGCAGGAGGGAACCCTGGGGTGAACTAAAGTTTAAGATGGAGGCACTCCTGTTTATATCCTTTGATAGAAAAGACAAGGCTACAGTTTCTCACAAACAGATAAAAATGTGCCACCCCAAAGGCTTTAGTAGAACTTATTCTGCAGCATAAGGGGAAACAGCATACAGAATGAACCACTAATGCAGAGGAGGTGGTTTACATAGGAAGGGGGGGCCCCCCAGACCTAACTAAGGAGCGTGCAGAGGGACAGAGTTGTCCAGAAAGGGTACAGGGCACAGTCGTTTGGGGTAGGACAGCAGCCCAATGCTCTGCAGAAGCGACTGTGAAGCACCTCTCTAGCCGGACAGGCTGTAAGGCATTTGGGGCAGCCATGAGAAAAAAATTAACAGTACTCTTGGGGAGCACTGGGCCCTTGTCTCAAGATGTGAGATAATCCAGTTAGGGGCTGGTGGAAAGTAGTGGTGTTAGGAATGGAAACAGCCAACACTGGCACAGCGCTTTACACTATGTGGCATGGTTTTGCCTGATGGCATATCTAATCCCCCAAATCTGAAAGACAGTTGAAATTATCAGCCCTGGTTTGTAGATGAGGACACCGCAGGTCAGAGATATTAAATAGACTGGCCAAGGACATAAAGCTGGCAAAAGAGCCCTAGTTTTTTGTTGTTTTGTTTTGTTTCGGTTCCCCATGCCCCCAAACCACTCTGCTCAGCCACTCTGCCCAGCAATTCTTCAGGCCCACCCCTCATGCCACCTATACTAGCCAATCAGGATAGATTGTGAACCTTCAACCTAGCCAATGGGGGAAGAGATCAGTTGTTTCTCATGCATTAGGGTATAAAAGGAGCCTGTTGCTACCACTCCATGTTTGAGATGGAGTCTCACTGTGTTTCCCAAGCTGGCCTCGATCTCCTGGGCTCAAACAATTGTCCTGCAACAACTTCAGAGGCTGGGACCACAGGCACTGGCCACTCCATCTTCAGGAGCCCTGCTTCTTGAACCAGTCCTTGGACTCCAAGCCCTTTTTCCCTCCTGAAGAAGAGGAGCCATTTAGACAGTTTAGTTTCTGGTCCAGGTCTTTATTTTACATTTGAAGAGTTACTCAGAAGGAAGGATGCACCTTGCTGGAGACACATGCTATAAAACAAGGGTAAGAACCTCAGGTCCCCGCCCAGGAAATGCTCTCTGCATGTGAATAGTGGTAGCCAGGCAAGCATAGTGACAGCCCAGAGCACCTGCCCTAACTCCCACCTAGCGCTGCCTACCTCTCTTGGGTGAGTGGGCTTTTGTCCTCCAGTGTGAACTACTGCATGCAGGCCCTTTCTGGATTCTTCAAAACAGACTCGGTCCCTTCCCTCAAGGGCTCACAGTCACTTGAGGAGGCCAACAAGAATGGGTAAAGGCTGACCAGTACACAGGACTATTGGTGCACAGGAGGAAAAGCACAAGTGTCTGAGACACACACCAGGGACCCCAAACCAGGTCTTGTGACTGGGGGTAGAGGAAGTTCAGAGAAGACTTTCCTGAGATGATGGCCAAACTGAGCCCCGAGGTCTGAATGACAAATTCACCAGGCCAGAGCTGGTAGGAAAGAGACCTTCAGGTCAGGAAGCAGAGGATGCAAGGCCCGAGGCAGAATGGTAGAGGCACATGATGGAGCTGTGGCAGAAAGGTGGCAGGTTCCGTCCCATCAGCTCCTAGCCATTCCATGAGTGTCACACTGCCAGGCTCCAGGTAGCCTGTGAGCAGGACTGGTCTCCCTCCCTCTGGAAACCCCATGGGTGAGGGCCTGCTCTGGTAGATGATGACTGACTGCCATGTGGGCAGTTCATCACTGATTTCTACCACCACAGACACACTATCCCTCTCAGCCACGCCCTTCCCCCCTCCCAGCCTGGTCCAGGACCTGACTGGGCCCCATGAGGAGCTATGACTGACTGGACGCTTGGCCTGTGGTGGAGGATCACAGGTGGATACATTTTGCAGGGTGGGGGTGTGTGCTGGGGATCGAACTCAGGGCCTTGCACTTGCTAGTAAGTGCCCCACCACGGAGCTGAATCCCAGCCCCCAGGTATATATATTATGGACCTGAGTCCCCTCCCTCCCCCAGTTACAAACACCATTAGTTTTTGTTTTTTGTATTTTTTGGTTTTGTTTCAGTGGCTTTTTTTTTTTTTTTTTTTTTTGGGTGCTGGGGATCGAACTCAGGGCCTTGTGCTTGCAAGGCAAGCACTCTAATGGCTGAGCTAAATCCCCAGCCCTTTTGGTTTTGTTTTATGAGACAGGGTCTCACTATGTAGTTCAGGATGGCCTCAAGCTCACTATGTACCCTGAGCTGGCCTTGAACTCATGGCAATCCTCCTGCTTCAGCTTCCCAAGTGCTGGGATTACAGATGTGTGCCACCATGTTTGGTTTAACATCATTAGGCAGTGCTAGGAAGACCAGCTCCTCTTCCTACAGGAAGTGAAAGGGATGATGTTTTAGTTACTTTTCTTGTTGCTCAGACAAAATACTTAACACTCAAAGTTAAAGGAGGAAAGGCTTATTTGGCTTATAGATTGTAGAGGTTTCAACTCATAGTTGGCTGGCTCCAAGGCAGGATGGTGTGACAGGGGGGCATTCCAGAGGAGAAACAGTTCATGGTGGGCAGAAGGCAGAAGGTAGTAAGCAGTGAAGCAGCAGGACCTGTCTCTCCCTTTTATTCCTTCCAGGCTACCTGCCCTTTGGGTGATGCTCCCTGCACCCAGGGTAGTCCTTTCCATTATCCCACACACAGAGCTATGCCAAACCAATCAGTGGACTAATTTAGGAATCACGCACTCTAGATCCAGCCCCACCTATGACCACACGAGGCTCCTCGGGGACATCTAGACACAAACCATAACATCCCCTGTGCCCTAGTGCCCAGAACTGTGCTCCATGCTGGGGGGACACATTTCAACCCTTCGTGGTGTTCAGTTTAGTGTGGACAAACTTGTAAACTGATCAACACAATGCACTGGCACAAACAGGTGGGCAGAGGCAGGGGCTGTCCCAGAGGAGGGGCCTGGCCAACCAGGCACAGGAGCAGCTGCAGGACCAGGCTGGGTGCTAGAGGGCACAAGACGGGGGCACAGGTGCCAGTCAGAAGGGCAGTGGGCAGGGAGAGCAGCGGGAGCAAAGGCTGCATGGCAGAGATGGGCGAGGCAAGAGAAGGCGGGCAGCTGGGACTGGAGGGGCCTCAGGGGCAGAGCCATGGGTGCAGAGATGGATGGGTGCCACCGAAGGCTGTCAGCGCGAGAGGGGTGTGTGTGGAGACTTCCATTTGGATTATGTGGAACACGAACATGCCGAGCCCAAGGCCAGGCAAGGAAGATGAGTCTGGAGGTCATGGAGACAGCCCAGGGAAAGGTAGAAAGCGTGAAGCAGAGCACGGCAGGCACAGGACACGCCAAGGTCATGCAAGACGCACTCATGAGGGCACAAGGAAACGGCCCGTGGCAGGCCATGGTGTGGTCACACTTGGCTAAAGCTCACAGCCAAGCAGAGGGTCCAAGGAGAGGCTTGGGTGAGTGGCAGGATCCAGAACAGAGCCAGGAAAGGCAAATGAGTTCCAGGGAGGCAAGAGCCAGGATGGCCAGCCAAGTCCAGGGCTGCAGGAGGAGGAAAGGGAGATAGAGGGGGGCCCAGGGTGAAGATGGCACTGCCCAGGAAGGGTTGGTGACCTAGATGAACCTTCGGGTGTGTTAAACTCTCCTCACACCCAAGGAAATGCCTGGGGCAGGGGTGAGGCCAGGGGTGGGCTTGTAGTAGGGGGAAGGGCAGAGGGGAGTGGCTTCCCTGGGCACCACCCCAGGCTTGGTGCCCTGAGCTGGGCCTCTGCCTCTTGGCAGAGGTAAAGGGTTCAAGGGTTTGGGTCTATGGTGAGGAGAGCAGGGGACAAGCACAACCATGTGGGCTTTGGCCAAGCCATTCTGAGAGCTACCAGCTCCACTAATAAAGCCACGCCAGGCAGCCCCAGCTCTCCATGGCCATCAGTAATTTACTGTCCACACCAGAATTCTTTGAGAATCAAAGTCATAATTCCTCGAGGACAACAGAGTAAACTTAGGCCTGTCTTGGGCACACTGGGACATGTGGACCCAGGCGGCTGGGCCTTGAACTCCCACTCTGGTCCTCAGGGACACACTCTCTGGACCCCCAACCTGGCCTTGGGCTCACACCTAGAGCACTCGGACCTCCTGAGAGCCAGGCTGGGGAAGGAAGACTCCCCTAACTGTGGTCTTCGTCCCAACACCCTCTGCTTCTCTGACAACTGGCATGGGTGCCACCACCCTCTTCAGGGAATTCTAGCCCCCAGAGGAGTGTGGGCCCTCCAGCAGGGTGACCTGCAGAAGGCCTTGCAGCCTGGCAGCCCTAGGAAGGAGCACAAAGGCCAAACATCTCGCTGTATCCACCTGCTTGTGGCCCCTGTTGAATGGAACCCCATCCTCTCAGAGAAATCTTGGGATCCCAAATGTCCCCAGTCTGCCCTCCTGCCTTTGTGTAGCCAGCTACTGAGAGGCAGGCACTGCTGCCACCCTCTGGGTCCCTGGCTTTCCTGTAGTCCTCACCAAGCCTTGCCTGGAACACGGGTCACGGCACAGTCACACCAGGTTTTGCAGCCCACACCCATCCTTCCCTGACACAAGGGACCTCAAATCCAGGCCTAAATGTGACTCTCATATAGCCTGCTTTAAAGAAGACAAAACAGGCAGGCATGGTGCATGTCTGTAATGCCAGCACTGGAGGGGCTGAGGCAGGAGGATCACCGCAAGTTCGAGGCTAGCCTGGTCTACACAGTGAGTTCCAGGCCAGCCTGAACTACATAGGGAAACTCTGTCTCAGAAAACCTAAAAA
>PVJO010000780.1:0-116969 GCA_004026905.1 Hystrix cristata | reverse complement strand
CACCGTGTTTTCCTCCCCTACTGCTTCTCACGCCCTCCTCAGAGCTCCAGGTGTGCGTGTGGGTCTGTGTTTGTCTCCACAGCTGGAGGCCAAGGGTTTTCTGACTGTTGTAGACTCAACAAATGGCTTTGGAATTGGCTGGTCCTTCCCACTACCTGCTGCTTCTCCAAGAGGATGCCCGGGAAGGAGGGACAGGATGGTTTCTCAGGCTTCCTGCTAACTCTAAAATTCTTTCATGCTGTTGCTGAGGTTTGCTGCCCACAGTTCACCCGCCTCAAGTTCCTCCCAGCCAAAAGAAAATAGAAACAAAAAATTTTAATTATAGCTTCCACATTGGAAGTTTTCAAGTATGGCCCAGGGCCCTAGAGGGCCCCCAAAACCCTCTCACAGGATCTTTAACCTCAAAACTATGTTCATAACAACACTAAGAGGCTGTTAGGCTTTTCTCTCTCATTTTCTTAGAAGTGCACAGTGGAGGTTTGCAGACACTACATGAGGCGTGAATTTGCAACATAGTGACTGCAGAACCACATAAGAATTGAGCCAGTTCTATTAAATCAGGCACTAAAGTCAGGAGCAGTGACTCCTGCCCATAATCTCAGCACTCTGGAAAACTGAGGCAGGAAGATTGAAAGTTTGACCCTACCCCAGGCAATTTTAGTGACTTTAAGTGACAGCCTGTCTCAAAATAAAAGGTGGAAAAAAAATGGCTTTTGCTCTTTTGCTCCTCTTGTCCCCTAACTCCATGCTCGATCTTCTCCAACTCTGTCCCTAAGCACACCCTCCTCTCCCTCAGCTCCTTTACTACCTGGCAGTGGCTATTTCATTCACATGGCGGAGTCCATTTCTTTTTGTTACTTAAATAAATTTTCTTATGGCCCTCAAAAAAAGAAAAGAAAAGAAAAGAAAAAATGTATGGTTGAAGTAGCGCAGTGTAAACTTCCTGGGTTCAATTCCCAGTACAATTAAGTCCCCAGCCTACAAATATTCAAGTTGCAAACTTTCATGGACCTCCCACATCGAACAGACCTCGAATTCCAAACGTTCGTAGATGCAAACAGATCACTTGTGTGTCTGCCGGACATGGGGTCACAGTGTGCTGCTGTGTGCTTACTGTGCATTGCGACAGCGTACAGTAGTACAGTGCTCAGTCAGAGCGGGGGATGACCAGAAGCAAGAGGAAAAGCAGTGGCGGTGTGCAGAGGGGATTGCTGGGAAGCGCAAAGCGATATACATTGTATATTTGTGTCTAAGGATTTACAAGTGAATCCAATTTACAAACATTCTTCCATAAAAACTGTACCACAAAAAAGAAAAAAAACACAAACGTCATGCACTAAAAATATAAAATAATGCTACTCTTTCTATGAAATTTGTTTTGGGAAATACAATCATTTTTCTTTAAAAATATATTAACAAGTGTTGCTCACAGTGGTGCACACCCATAATGTGAGCTACTCTGAAGGCAGAGGCAGGAGGATCACAAATTCAAGGCCAGCCTAGACCACATAGCAAGACCTCATCTCAAAAAAAAACAAGTTTGTTTAACAAGTTTGTTTTTATTTACTTATTTTTGATGGTAGGGATCAAACCCAGGACCTCACATGTGCTAAGCATGTGCTCTACCACCGAGCTAGACCTTCAGTCTTGTTTTAATGTTATTTATTTATTTATTTAGAGACAGGGTCTCGCTATGTAATTCAGGCAGGCCTCGAACTCATGGTGATCCTCCTGCCTCAGCCTCCTGAGTGCTGGGATTACAGGCATGTACCACCATGCCTGGTTTACATATTTATTTTGATATTTTTGAGACAGGATCTTGCCATGTAGCCCAGGCTGGTTCAGACTCACAATCCTGCCTCAGCCTCCAAAGTGCCAGGATTACAGGAGTGTACCACCAGGCCCAGCCCTTGTTTTTATTTTTAGTTTTGTGACTATGGCTTTAACATCTCAATTTCAGTTTCTAATGCAGTAAATATGTCTAGCTATATCCCACACAGACAAAAGCTCTTGAGATCCTTGACTATTTTCTTTTGTTTGTTTTTTTCAATTTTTTGCTTGTAAAGGGACCCTGAGACCCCAAACTCTCCCACACACTCACCGTCAGCCACATTCCTGGACACCTGTCTACACCCCCCACCACCACCCCAGCTCGTGCTCCAGTGCTCCGCCTTGTAGCTTCCCACCATGGTTCCTGTTCAAAACTCCCTCCCTGAGCTGGCACAGAAACTCTAATCCTACGTCCTCTGTGGGGGAACCTACACACTTGGGGTCAGAAGAGTTCTGGGTCGTGAGAATATAACAGGAGAAACTGAGCCTGGGTTTGAGCTGTTTCTCCTGGATCTTCAGACCCTCGTTCTACTCAACCCAGCCAGTCACCAGAGCCCATCAGCCTCGTCCCTACACCGCTCTCAACCCATCTGCCTCTCCCTCCCCCTGCCATGCCTGTAGGCCTCTCTTGGCCCTTTCCCTGCAGCTGGACACAGCACCAGCTGTTCCCTCTCATCCAAGGGCCCCACTGACCCAGGAGGAATCCTAGGCCAGCCTGGTCCTGCCACCTGCCCAACCCCTTGTTCCCTTCGGACACAGCTGTGTCAGCCTGTCTGACTTTAACCGCCCCCCAAACACAGGCTGTCCCCTGACTCGTTCCAGGAGGCTTAACGTCAGGCCCTCTTCCCAGAAATTCATCTCTGCCCACCAAGTCACTGAGCACCCACCCTCCACGCCCAGTGGTCACCATGCTCCTCAGGGAGACGGTTCCTCACTGCTGTGTCTGCAGTAATCAGAATGGTGCCCCACTCAACGTGGAGCTGGCAAGCAGCTCTCCCCACCCCATCGGACCTCCAGTCTAGAGCAGGGCTCTGCTCTGCACGGGAGGCCAGGAGCAGCTGCCCTGGCTTCCCTGCCACCCGCCGCCACCTCCGTCTGTGCGGCTCTGAGGTTCCCAGAAGAGCCTGGCTGGACTCCATACTTTTCCCATCTATGGCCAAGGCACGAGGCTGCTGAGACACAGCCCAGCACGGCAGCCTCCCAGCCTGATTGGAGCTGACTCTGCTGGGGACACCCAGACCAACCCAGGCCACAAGTGCAGCAGCACCTGTCATGCCGTGGGGAGTAAGTCCTCCCAGGCTGAACTGACGCTCAGGAGGCTGAGCAGAAAGAGAAGGCACCGGTGGGATTGGACTCTTCTGCAGCTTCAGTCTATCGTGTCTACCCCATGCCCATCCTGCAGGTGGAGAAGTGGCCCAAAGGCCACTCATTCAGGGTTCAGGAACCCTGCACCAGGACATGAGGAGAAGCATCCAGGGCCAGGCAGGGGTAAACAAGCAGGCCAGAGGCCACCCTGGCAACACAGTGCATAGTGCCAAGTCCTGGCAGGAGAAGGGCCAGACACACAGTCCCTGGAAGTGAAGGGCACATCAGGCCCTCCAGGCCACAGGAGCCTGCCATCAGCACTGCACCAGAAGTTGTCATCACCACACCCCAACATACATTTTTGTTTGTTTTTTTGAGATAGGGTCTCGCTATGCAGTTCAGGCTGGCCTTGAACTCATTCTCGAAACCCAAACTTGCAACAATCCTCCTGCCTCCTCCTCCCAAGTGTTGGGATTACAGGTGTGCTTCACTGTGCCTTGCTAATACATGTTCCTTCAGCAGGAAACCAGGAGTCCAGCCTAGCTGTCAGGAAGAGGCCAGAGCTGGCCTTGCAGCTGGAGGAAAACCTGGCTCCACAGTCTCAGGCTCCACAGCCTACCAGCCTCTGCGGCCAGCTGGGGAGTGCAAGACACAAGGTCCCAGGTGAGTGGCAAGGACACTGTTCACAGGGCTGCCAAGTTCAGCTGCATGGACTGAATTCTGCACAAGTTGGAGGCATTATTTGCATATACTAAGATCTAGATCAGTGATGGGAAACCTTTAAGAGACCAAGTGCCCAAATTGCAACCCAAAACCCACTTATCATAAAATGTCAACACTGCAATTAAACCTGAATGCTCGACCTCTGGGGTGATGCTGGGATGACTTGGCTCACGCACCAACAGAGAGGGCTCTGTGATCCTGCTTCCGCATGCGTGTCATAGATTCACCGCCACTGATCTAGATTGCATGCATGGAGTGATGGAACCTGGTGGTGCTGCCAGTTCGGCTGCCCCTCCCTGAGAGAAAGAAGGGGAGCAAGGGGAGCCCTTTCCCTTCCTGAGCTTGCTCCTTGCTGATGCCAAGCCCTGTGTATAGAAAGAATCATATTCCAGCATAGCACAGATAAGGAGAGATCAGTTTATGGATAAAATGTATGGGTCAGCTGAGAAGGGCCAGGGCCTGTAGTGATGAGCTTCCCAGGAACAGAACAACAGATACACAGGAGTGACCAAGACAAGTAGACAGGGGGACAGGGAAACAAAACCACAAAGGTAACAAGTGCAGGCCCGTCTCTCAGTGTGTCCAGGTATCAGACCCAGCTCTGCCCTAGATTCCAGTGGATGAGCAAGCCTCAGCCCTCCTGGGGCCCCTCCTTGTTCCTGCCCTTCACATGGTGGGATAGCAGCTCTCCTAGGGCTGGAGCATGGCTGATCTGGGAGGACAGAGGATGAAGGTGCATGGCAACTCCCTGGGGAGCCAGAGGTCCGGGTGATGTAGGGTTAGCAGCAGCACTGGGGGGAGCTGGTCAGGCACCAGGGCTCTGGGCTGGGCCACCGCACAGCAGGGCCTGTGTCCAGGGCAGGCCCCCCACCCTGCCCACCACACCAACATGGTGCAATAAATTAAGTTTCAAGCAGCATCACGCAGGAGAGCCGCAGGCTGGCAGACAGGCAGGACTTAGGGAACAGAGCCCCTAGCTGCCTGCTATGTCCTCTCAGAGGCTCCAGTCGTATCACATCTGTCTCAGGCACTGGGCTGGGCATCTACCCCAGGGTCAGCATATGTACTCCCTGCAGGGGCTTCACCCCTCAGACTAGCGCCAGAGCCTGTTCGATGGGGCAGAAACAGGGTAGCATGGAGCCCACAGCATCCACGATGGCTTCCAGATGCTCATCCTGTGCCTGAGGCCCACAGAGCTGCATGAAGTCAGCAAGTCGCAGCAAGTACTCGAGGTTGTGCCCAGAGAAGCCCCGGCAGGCCAGGATCTGGGTAGCAATGGCCTCCTCCGGAGCAGGGCCCAGGTAGCCAGGGTTCTGTGGGGTGGCCACGTAGGCCAGTGCCTTGAGGGGCTGATCCGGTGTATCTTGAGGGTAGAAGGTCACCTCTTTGGTGTCGTAGCCACCAAGCACTGCCTCCCGTACATTCAGGTACTTCAGGGCCTCGCTCACCTGCTCTCCTCGAACCTGGTATGCCACACCCCATGTGCAGCCCTATAGAGGGAACAGAGACACTCTGGTCAGTGATAGAATAATACCCTCCCTGAGGTTGTGTGTATAAGGGGGGTGATCAGCTGATGAGCTACCTTCCAGCAATACACCCAGTTCTTTTTTTTCAGACAGGCTGACCTCAAACTCAGTATGAAGTCCAGGCTGGCCTTGAACTCACAGCAATCCTCCTCCCTCAGCCTCCTGAATTCTGGGATTACAGGCCTGGGCCACCAAGCCTGGCTTATTCTTTCTTTCTTAAGGGTTGACAAGGTGGCAAGGGGAGAACAGAATTCCTGCTCATGGTGAGGCCCAGGAACTAGTGACACCACCGGGAAGCTTGTTAGAAATGTTGCATCTCCAGCCCCACTCTAACCCTACAGAACTAAATCTGCGCTTTGACAAGCTCCTCAGGTGAGTCTCTGCAAACACTTGAGGGAACCACACTTCTGCTCCACCAGGCGGGCACCATATCCAGCCTGCAGCCGCAAGAGCTCTGCCTGTCCACACCCCTCCATGCTGGGCCCAGAGTCCCCTTCCTGACCCCAGCACTTACCTCATGATCTTCAAGGAGGGTCACGACACGGCCAGGCTAAGGAGAGAAGAAAGATTTTGGGAAAAATAAGTTAGAAATCAGCCCTGTCGACAGTGCAAGGAAACCCTTAAGACCCCATCGCCCAGGCCTTGGGGGTCCCAGGAGTCCAAGGGACCTGTGGAGCGTGATGCAGGGATGCAGGAGGGATGGGAAGACAGATACAGGTCAGTGGCCCGGGCTGCTCATCATCACAGGTACCACAGGTTCGGACTCCAGGCATTACACAGTGATGCCCTGAGCACCCCCATTTACACCACAAGCCGGGACACAGGTGAGGACACGTTTTCCCCAACAGCCCAGGGCACCCTGGCCATGCTGCCCACCGCCTGGCTCCCTGGCACGGTCGGATGGACGCTCACCATCTTGTCGCTGCCCCGATGGAAGGTGTCTCCCTGCCAGAAACGCCGGCTGTAGCCGCGCACGAAGCCCACACGGCTGTCGCTGTAGGCAAAGTCGGGCCTCCACACCAGGGAGCCGTACCCGAAAATCCACAGTGCCTGGGGGTCGCCGTCCTCCCCGGCAGGCTGCGCGGACTCTGCTGAGGACGGCGACGGGGTCGGGATGTTCTGGGCCGCGGGCTCCTGCTTCATGGTGCCGGGCACAGGGACGGCCCGGGCGGCCTCCGGGGCTGGTCTCCGGCACGGGCGCGGAAGGACCGACGGACGCGCACACCTGGCCTGGCACCGCTTGGCCGCTCCAGCTAAGGGGCCCCTGAACAGGCGCCCTTTAAACCCTCCGGCCAGGCGCCCCCGCCCCCTGCGGCCAGCTGCCGCGGTGATTGGGGCGGGGCAGACGCCGTTTGGGCCAATCATCTTTGGATCTTGCTTCTCGGTTAACCGCGTGGCGCTCTGAGTGGGTGGCTGAGCGGCCCGCCCCGGGCGCAGCGCGCACGCTGATTGGCTGGGCCCCGCCTCGGGAGCGAACCTGGCAGGAGTGATGCAACGGCGGTGGAGGTTTCCCATCGCGGGCTGCAGCAAGGGAGCCGCGGATTGCGTCAGGCGGCGGCGGCGGCGGCGGCGGCGGCGGCAGCGCGGGCTCCACACGAACGCGGCCTCTCCTGCGCTACCCGCCCTGGGGGCACTGCCGCGGGGGTCTCAGGTGCGCGCTCCGTAGCCGGGCTACGCCGCGCGGCGCGCTCGGGGCCGCGCGGGCGAGGCGCGCGCGGGAGGCGCTTGGCCGGCGGAGGCTCCCGCCTTGGCTCCGCCGCAGCAGCACGGGGCAGCTGTCTCCGCATTCCGCGCGGGTGCCTCACGTCGCCGGCCCTCGTGAGCAAGTGGGGAAACTGAGTCACGGGGCAGCAGGGAGCTCTGCAGAGGTCGCGGGTGAGTCAGGCGGGGCGGCACAAGTTTGCAGGCCTCACGTGACAGCGACGCCCGGACCGGGCGTGGGACCCTGGCCCAGTTGAGGTGAGGAAGCGCGGCCGGCGCTCCGGGAAGCTGTTACCTGGGGTCGCCGCTGCGTGAGGGGCCATGGAGACGGGACGTCGGCCAGTGCTGCCCCAGGCGGGGCTTTGGTTTCCTGATTTGAGAACTTGCAGGGATGGCCATTCCTTGGGCACTGAGGTTCTAGGGGGCTCCGGCAGGACGGCCCAGCTGAAGTCCCAGAGAGCTGGGGAGAATCGCAGACCTCTGTACCCGGTCACCCGCCGCCCGGGCCGCCCCCGGGAAGCCTGCACCCTGCAGAACTGGCTCCATCCAGGCTGCTCTGAGGTCAGGGCCCTGTGGCAGGGAAAGCGGGTGGTACCGTTTCTCATTCAATTCCAATTATTTAAATGAAAATCTGCCTGCGCAATGCAGTTACCCACAGGTGTCTCTGTGTATAGTAGGAAGCGATTTCTATAAAAACAAAAACAAGTCAGAAAACAAAAACAGGTTTTCTGTCGTGTTTGTGTAGGAAATAATCTGGAAGATGAGGTCTAAACTGTAAGCAGAGGATGACACCAAAGGACAACTTTTCAATATTAAATTCTAATGTGTGAAAAAGTCTGGATTCTTTACAAAGAACGTAAATTACTTTTCCAGTCGGGAAAAAATAAAAACCAAATCCTCAAGCAGAATGGTGACTCCTGGTCATTCCCTTTTGCTCCCGCACCCGCCATGTTCGAATCCCCTCTTGTCCCTCTCCCTGCTGGTCGTCAAAGCCCCTCCTCCGCTGCCAGCTTCTTCAGGAAAAGCCCCAGGTCCTCGCCACTCACCACCTGTAGTGGGTGGAGGTGCAAACGATCCCGGGACATGGCTGGAAGGATCGGAATGGGCACAGCCACTCTTTGGGAAAGCAACGTGGTGATACAAATTGAGAATTATAAAATATCCCTGCTGATGCTTCCACTCCAGGAAATTATTCAAAATATGGAAAAAGCCATATGCCTGAAGATTTCCAATGCATTGTTATTTATTACAGCAAAAGTAAAGGAAGAAAAACTACTTAAATATCCCCAAATAGCTAAATAAGTAAATTATGGTCAGTTCACATGATGGAGAAGTACACACATAAACATGCTGTCACATGAGAACAATTTAAATATCCGGCCAAGGATGGTTATATGCATTTTATATATGATGTGTGATCAAAAAATACAGTGAATGTTAAAAATTTTAAATTTATTACAGTAAGACACACATTGCCATTAATCCCCCTTGCTTTGAACATGGTCATCCCATGGTTCTTGCCAGTCTGAAGCAGTTCTGGAAGTCCTCATTCTCAGTGTCCTTAGTTGTGTTGTTGCACACGCCTGCGTGTTTACCTTTTGTGGTGATTTTGACTTGGAGGCAGAGCCAGACATTGTACCGTGCGAGATCTGACAAATAGGTGGATGAGGACACCGTCATGTTTTTACGAGCTTGAGCCTGCCTCTCCTCCGATGGCACCTGGCAGCAGCACTTGCTTTTTTTTCCCCGATCATACCTCATAAAGACATGAAAGAGGACCTCCAGAACTGCAGCAAAAAGTGGCTAGAATGATGCGTGTTCAAAGCAAGGGAGACTTCAGAGGGAGATAAATTGCAATGTGTCTTTTACTGTAATATTTTTTTGAAAAATGTAAACATTCACCGTCTCTTTCAATCACAATCATAGCCCATGAAATCTATGAAGCCATTGGAAACTATTACATATGCCTCCACTTAGTGATATGGAAACATATCTATGACATATAATCAAGGGAAAAAGTAAGTTATATTTTTTAAATTTAAAGTCTAGAAGCCCGGTATGGTGGTACACACCTGTAATCCCAGCTCAGTGGTAGAGCCCTTGCCTAATGTGTTCAGAAGCCCTGGGTTCAATCTCCAGCACTGGGGCAAAAGTCTCAGGCTGCATGTGATAGCACACAACTGTAATCTCAGCACTCGGGAGGCTGAGGCATCGCCACAAGTTCAAGGCCAGCCTGAGTTACAAAGCAAGACCCTATCTCAAAAAATGACAATTAAAAAACCAAAAATCCAAAAAAATCAAAATTTGCTATGAAATAGTGTAATAAAAATTTCTACAAGCGCAAAATAAGGCTAAAATGCAAAATAGGAACATCCCATGCACCATGATTAAAAACAAGATGCCTAGAGAATAAAGATGGAGGGGATCAAATACTAGTGTTGGGATGTCAATGTTGTAGATAAGTTTTCCTCTATTGTCCAAGTTGTAAGAAGTGAATTTCTTTTTTTTCAAAGTGCAATTTTTAAATAAGTTTTTTTAAAAAGTTATTTTGAAGGAGTGGTTGGTGCTTTCCTGATGGGGCAGGGTGGACAGCATGTCTGAGTCACCTGGGGGACATTTCCAGGATGATCTTGCTCAGAGCTTTCCCCACCCCACCCAAAGTCCCAGGTCTAAACTTCCTCACAACCCTCCTCCCCAGTCCTTAATATCAGGATCCTGTCCAGGCCTTTAGCCACTCCCTCTTCCGTGTTCCCAGGCCCCTAGGTCGCCTGTGTTTATTAAGCGTCCCCTCCACCACGTGCGTATAATAGTTTACTATGTTATTGTTTTGTTTTGTTTTGTTTTTTTGTGGGGCTGGGGATCGAACTCAGGCCCTTGTGCTTGCAAGGCAAGCACTCTAATCACTGAGCTAAATCCCCAGCCCACGTGCGTATAATAGAAACAGTCATTTATTGAATGCTCACCATATGCCAGGCAGTTTGCTAAACAGTTTTATGCCTGCTCTAATTATAAATGTCTACCTGACTTGGTGAGGTCAATACCATTTCACAGATAACCAAACAGGAAACGCCGGTAACCTCGTGGTGACATAGCTGAGAGCAGGTGACCAGCTCCCAGCCTCCTTGCAGATGTGGTTCAATATCCTGCCTCCCGCTGCCCTGAGCTCCCTGACAGCAGGGCTTATCTCAGGGCCTGGGAGCAGACACCGAATGGTACACAGATGGTTCTGCACGAACACGGAGTAAGGGAAGCTCTGGGAAAAGCCAAGGTGGTGTCTCATGACAAGGCTCAACCTTGACCCTCTCGGAGCGGGAATCTCTCTCCACCGACGCTGCCCAAAGGGATCTTAAACACCTTCCTGCGAACATGGCCTGCCTGTTTGCCGTCCTCACCTCCCGTGTGACACTCAGGCAGCAAACCACTGAGCTCCTTCCTCTGTGACCTCAGTAGCAAACCCATCCCACCTTTCCCTCCTGGCCCCACGGAAGGGCCTGCTGATGCCAGGTCCACAGGGCCAGCTCGGGAGCCACAATGCCCAGAGACTGCCTCCACTCTGCAGAGCCGCACGTGACTCGCGTGTGATGGAAACGTGCTGGCTTCCTCTCCAGGACCTTCCCCCATTAATCCTTCCTGACTCTTCCCCTTCGTGTGGGAGCTGCTTGCTTCCTCATGACCTGTTCCTTCCCCTTCTCATCGCAGACATGATCGACTCCACCGAGCATGGTTGTCTGACACGGGGAAGGAACCACGGAATTAGGTTCATTTAATCTGCTAAATCATGAGGTTGGTTTATAAAGCTGCCGATTCTGGAAGAATGGGAAACCTGCCCAGACCCTGCCCAGTTCTCAGCACACTCAGATTTGAGCCCCATTCCACCCTCTGGTCACCAGCAGCAGGGCCTGAGCCATGCTGCGTCTGTCCTTCACTCCCCACAGTGAAATGGGCATAGTAAGAATAGCATTCTCTTTGCAGGGCCTCCGGGGGGGTCAGAAGAAAAGACTCAGCCAGTGCCTGGTGCATGGGACCTCTCAGTAACTGTTATGGTTTGTGTCTAGATGTCCCCCCAAGGCCTCATGTGGTCATAGGTGGGGCTGGATCTACAGTGTGTGATTACTAAATTAGTCGATTGATTGGTTTGGCATAGTTCTGCTGGGATCAAGGATGTGATGCTAGAATTAAGGGTGTTAGGATTAAGGGTGGGAGTGCTACCCACTCTAAAGCCAGGTAGCCTGGATAAGATATAAGGGACAGAAAGAGGTTTGGCTACCTTCTTTTTGCTCCTTGTGCTTACCTTGCTGCCTCCTGCCTCTCTGCTGTGCCACCCTGCCTTAGACCCAGCTGATTGTGGACTGAAACCTCTACAAACTGTGAGCCAAATAACCCTTTCCCCCTTCCCCTTTGGGTGTCAGGTATTTTGTCTCAGCAACGAGAGAAAAATAACCAAGACAGTAACTATTGGCTCCTTTTTATTTTCACTGTGGACTTTTCACTTTCTGTCTTATCCACAGCAGAGTCGTAGCCTGTCTCTCAGTCTGACACAGCTCTGAGGAACTAAGTGGCTAAGGAAAATGAGTAGGGCAAACATTTTAGATTCCCTGGAAGAAATCCCCATTGTTTTACTTTCCTCTTTTTTTTTTTGTACTGAGGTTTGAACTCAAGGCTTTTGCACTGAGCTATAGCCCCAGCCCTTTTTCATTTTTTATTTTGAGATAGGATCTCACTAAATTGCTCAATGGCCCAGGCTGGACTGGAACTTGTGATCCTCCTGCCTCAGCCCCCTCAGAGTGCTAGGATTACAGGCATGTGCCACTACATCTAGCTTTGCTCTCCATTCTTTGTTTTTTGTTTTGTTTGGTTCGGTTTTAGTTTTGGTTTTGGTTTTGGTTTTGGTTTTTCTTGAGACAGGATCTCAATATGTAGTTCAGGCTGGGTTTGAATTCACTATGTAGCCTAAACTGGTCTCAGATTCACAGGGATTCTTCTGCCTCAGCCTCCCAAGTGCTGGGATTATAGATATGTGGCTCTGCACCTGGAAACCCTCCATTCTTGCCATGCAGTCTGCACATTTTTCCAGCAAAGAAGATGCTGAAGGACTCTTATTTTATTTTATTGTTTGCAATACTGAGGATTGAACCCAGGGCCTCACATACAGGACAGTGCTCCACACTTGAGCTACGCTCGCATCCCCTAAAGAAAGCCTTGTTTTGTTTTGTTTTTTGAGACAAGGTCTTGCTATCTAGTGCAGGCTGGCCTTGAACTCACTATGTAGTCCAGGCTGGCCTCAGATTCATAGTGATCCTCCTGCCTCAGCCTCCCGAGTGCTGGGATTACAGGCATGCAACACTGTGCCTGGTAAGAAAGGCCCTTAAACAGCCCAATGGGGCTACTGTGTTCTTTCACAGTAGTCCACCCTCATGCTGTAGGGTGTACTTTTTCCCCTTATTTTTACCTGGCCCAAACTCGCTCTGCAGAGCCTGTTTCTTTTCCTACCTTTAATAAATGTAAAACCTTGAAAGAAATAAAAGGCAGCTTGGGTAATAGGCTGCCCCAGCATGCTATTCATGTAATGGTTGCTTTTGAGCAGAGAGCACTTTTCTCATGTGCCGGGGGCATGGGGGTTGTTAGAATGAGTTCATTAACCCAGAACCCATGAGGGACCATGCCTTTCACAGACCTCTGCGAGATAAACATTGGCTCCAGGCCTTTGGCCCATGTGCAGGGAGGCCACGGATCCCACCAACATGTTGGCTGCAGGGTTAGAGGGCAACCTGACACCCTCTCAGGAGCCCGAGCCCCTGTGCCCCTGCACGCAGGCGCTCTCCTCCTGTTAGGTTTCTGAGATTTCCTGTACAACAGAAAACGCTTCTCAGTACTTTCATAGAAGAACAACTTCTGCAGAAGTTCTGGGGTGTAAAAGCCAGTCAGATTTTACAGCAGTCTGTCCCCTACTGAGAGGTACGTTTTTAGCACATGCAGTACTACTGAGCTTTGTGGATACATTTTGTGATAGGAGTATGTCGCTACAGCAAAATTGGAATAAAACTTCTTCTAAGGAGAAAAAGGAAAAAAAGAAAAAGGATGGGTGGATGGTATTGTGGAGTCTGTCCTAGGAGCCCTTGGGGGAAGAGAAGACTTTCCACCCTGCAGGCATTCGATAATTGAGGCAGATTGCAGGGGAAAGGTACCCACAAATCCTTACCTTGTGAAGGGTGCTTGGCATGGTGGGAAAGCCTGGCCCTCTGCCCACTGTCTGCCCTCCAGGAAGGGAGAGAACGGCTGAAGGGCAACTCCGGGTGGCCGGCGTCAGGTATTTGGCACTCAGTCTGACTCCATTGGAAGACGGTGGGATGGCGGGTTTGTGTGGGCAGGAAGCAAGGCTGCAGGGCTGGAGCGGAGCTGCTGCAGAAGCATTTCAGCAGAGTGACGGGCCACACACATGGAGAGGTGACCCATAGGCTTGGGGGTGAGTATCAGACCCCAAGGAAATGCTGCAGTGTGGTGGGCCCTGGCTTTGGAAGAGAAGCCCGGAAAAAAGAGCCCATGTGGAGAAGTAACTGTTCACTGAGTCATGAAAGGGTGTAGATGCTGAGGCCCTTTGGAAGCCAAACAAGTGAAGTCCTGTTAATGAGAATAGCTGGGACAGCAGTGTCCCTGGGCCCACTGCTAATGGCCGGAGAAGATCTCACAATCTTTCACATCTTTTTCACAAGAGAAACAGTGAGGAAGCACAGGGAAGGACCTGGGCCTAGCAATGAGTGCAGCCCAGATGTCTGCCACTGAGGGAGAGGGACAGCAGTACTCAGATGAACTCCCATCTTCGGCCAGGCAGAGGGACTACTGGAGACAGCCAGCCTGGCCATGTCTGGTGGGGCTGGGTGGCTCTGCCCTGCTGGGAGTGCCATGACACGGGCAGGCCCCAAGCCACCTGTTGCTAAATCCAGATTCCTGAGCTCTCAGCTGGTTAGCTGTGTGACACCAGGGAAGACATATTTAGTCTTCCTTCCATTTCCTGGCATACAATTCCTAAAAGAATAAATGTCTTTTTGTATGCTGTTGATCTGACTGGTGGCTGGCAGCCCCTGGGTAGCTTCAGGTAGCTTTGGGATGAGGGAAGATCCTCAATGGTGACTAAAGCAGGGTTAGAAGGTTGTCACCTTCAGCACCATCTTCCAGTCTCAGGAAGGGATGACAGGCTGAAGGCTGGGTGATCTCCAGTGGCCAGTGAGTGTATCAATCACGCCCATGTAACAAAGCCTCCAGAAAGCCCAGGAACACAGGGTTTGCTCAGCTTCTGGAGGACACATGGCAGCTCCTGGCCATGTGCGCGCGTGCGCGCGCGCGCGCGTGTGTGTGTGTGTGTGTGTGTGTGAGAGAGAGAGAGAGAGAGAGAGAGAGAGAGACTCTTAGCACAGAAGGTAGCACAAGGGGTGGGGACTTCACTCAGTGATAGAGTGCTGGCCTAGCAAGCACAAGGCTCCGAGTTTGATTCCCCAGCATACCACCACCAAAAGAAGACAGCACAGAAGCTCCACACCCCTCCCCCATACCTGGCCTATCTGAATCCTTTGCAGTGTTCTTTATAATAAACCAGTTTAGGGGTTGGGGATTTAACTCAAGTGGTAGAGTGCTTGCCTAGCAAGCACAAGGCCCTGAGTTCGATCCCCAGCAGCCAAAAAAACCCCAGTTTACACAAATAAAGTGTTGCCCAGAGCTCTGTGGGCCACTCTAGCAGATCAGTTGAGCTGGAGGAGGGGGTTGTGGGAAACTCTATTTATAGTAGGTTGGTCTAATCACAAGTCAAAGAGCCCGTGGCTTTGGAAGGGCATCAGAAGTGAGGAGCAAACTCTTGCGACTGAGCCCTTAGCCTGGGAGGATCTAATCCTGTCTCCAAGTAACAGTGAGAGAATTGAACTGAATTGGAGGACACTCAGCTGGTCTCTGCTGCAGTAGAACTGATGGGTGTGTCACTGGTGGAGAGTAATCCCCACACACATTTCGGTGACCAGGGGTCGCAGAAGTGTTCTGTAGTGATTGTGTTTGAAAGTTGAGTCAGAAATATTTTTCTTTTTCCTCTCAGACCTTGTTTCTGGCTGTAGCCTGGGCTGGCATTTTGGACCCTGTATCCTGGATCTTTGGGGTTGGAGCGAACAACTGAGCCCACTCTTAGCCAGTGTGTTAAGGGGTGCAGGGAAGAGTAGCAAAAAGTTACTGTGGCAGATCTCTATATATGATTCTTGTCTATGTGCGTGCGTGTGTGTGTGTGTGTGTGTGTGTGTGTGTGTGTGTTTGTTACTAGGGACTGAACCCAGGGCCTTCACACTGAGCTACATCTCCAACCCTTTTTTAGTTTTTGAGACACGGTCACACTAAATTGCTAAATTTACCCAGGCCGGGCTCAAACTTGCCATTCTCCTGCCTCAGCCTCCCACAGTACTGGGATTACAAGCGTGCACCACCTCAACCGGCTGGGAAGATGAGATTCTTCCTCCCTCCCATAACTATCCGCACCGGAGGAGGTTGGCCCAGCCCAGCGGTGTTCTCAGAGACTGCATGAAGGGAAGCAAGTGTGGAGGTGACATGGAATCTAAACTACCTGGCACGTTCCTGGGACCACTGCTAGGACTACTTAGCTGACCCAAAGCCCCTGCTGTGGGCAGGGGGCACCGAAGCCCCCCAAAGTGGTATGCTAGGCACCGTAAGGATATAGGGGAAAGCATCTCACCAGGCGCCCTCGCGTTTCGCCCCTCGGCTTAGGGGCGCGGAGCTGTGCGGGGCAAAGGCGCACACTGGGCTCGCGGAGGGCGGATGCGCGAGCCCAGTTTGGGACTGCAGCGCGCAGCCCGCCCACGCTCAGCCCGACGGCGGCGCAGCGCCCCCTAGTGCCGGGCCGCGGGCTCGCGCGGCGGTCCGCGCGCCCGCGCCACCCCTTCCCGCGGCTGCGGCCCGGCGTGGGCTCCCAGGCTGTGAGCCGACTTCCAGGAGGCAGGAGGCGGAGCCCAGCGGGCTGGCGAGTCTCCGAGAAACTGGCGGCCTTCGGCGGCTTCCCAACCCGGGAAGTGAGCTGGGGTCGACGGCCACAAACAGGAAGTCGGGCTGGAACAAAGCGCGCGGGGGGCGGGGAGTCCGGGAGCCCCGGGGAGCCCGGCGCGGCGGCGGCAGGTGGAGGGCTGACCCGGCGACCGGGCGCACCTGCCGCTTCCGCCGCCCGGGGCCGCCGGGATCCAGCCGGGCTCCGGGCCGGGCCGATCCCTGCGCACGAGAGAGGGCGTGGCGGCTCGGGCAAGGCCGCGGGGCCCCCCCCAGGCGCATCCTCTCCCCGGGAAGGGACAGTCAACAGCTAGCTGAGTGAATCACTTCCATCCCCTTCCCGGAATGCGGCAAGCCACGTGGGGCGGAGGCTGGGTCCGCCGGTGCTGCGGACCCACGAGAGGAAAGGCAGAGAGGTGTGGGCAGGGAGCCAGAGATGGCCCCGGGGCCCCGGGTCGAGTGCAGTGCCCTCCTCCAGCCTGAGTGGGAGAGGCAGGAACCACCCTCTTCCTTCTGCTCCCTGCCAGTCTGACGCTGGCCTGAAGCAGCAGAGGGGGCCTGGCTGAGCAAGCAGAATAAAAGCACGTCACAGCCCTCCCAGCGCTCTCCAGAGATCTCCAGGTGGTCCCCAGCCCAGGAGTCCTGGAAACGCAGCTGTCCTCAGGGCTAAAGGTCATCCTATGGTCAAATTGATTCTCTAGGCAGGGTGCTGTTTCCAGGCTGTTAACTGTTAGACCAGGCATGGTGACGCCGCCTGTGAACCTGTAATCCAGCACTCTGGGAGACAGATAGGATCGACAGTTTGGGTTCAACCAGAGACTTAGCAAGACTCCGTCTCAAAATAAAACATTAAAAGGGGAGCTGAGGGTGTAGAAAACAAACTCCTAAGCTTCTCTGAATTCACCTGTGAAATAACCTGCAAACTTAACGAGGGCATTGGAAAGCGCTTCACGGTGACTCTGGAGCTATGGTCTAATGTGGTCCAAAAGTCTTGAGTCCCTTGCCTGTGGGAAGGGGGTGGACCTCAGGAGTGACTTTCAGGAAGTCGCAGACAGTGGAGGGATGATGTGGCCTGCTCACACCCAGAGTATCTGGTCTGCCTTCTGCAGAGTCGCTAGAGGTGGAGTAGCCCACACCAAGTGTATGTGTGGGTTCTCACATTCTCCAGAAAGCCAGCATGGTCAGGGGCTCTCCGACTCCCCACCAGGGTACCAGAGCCTGTGAGTAAGGTTGGTCGGCTCAACTCTGCTGGCCTGGCAGCCTGTGCAACCTAGCACGGTCTGGCAGTGTGGACGTGCAGGCCTGCGAGTGTCCTACCTGTCCCCCACATGGGAGCCTCGTCATCTCGCTGTCGGTCCCAGCCCAGTTTCCCCCGCCCCCCAGGGCCCTGGAGCTGCTTTCCTGTTTCATTTTGGGCAGGAAGAGTGAGGTCGTGTTGTTCTTTCCCCTGCTGCCGGCTCAGGCTGTGGGAACAGTTCCCTGAATCCTTTCCTGTTTGATACCCTGTGTGTGCAGGGAAGGGAGAAGGGAGCATGTATATGCTGCTGGGCTCTGGCATGATCACCCACGTCCAGGGCTGGCATGCCAGGTGCATGGCAGGGAGGAAAAAGGGGAGCAAGTTCACTACATTTGTTGGACTGCTCCAGGAAAGCAGTATCTGAGGGCCCTGGCAGACAGGCTGAGAGCTGGGAACATCTGCTCAGATTTTTGTCAATGGCTCGTTTTGTCATGATTTGCTTTCCATAGGGGCATATTTATGGCTGCAGAGAGAGGCCTGCGGCACCCTGGGGACTATCCTGTGCCTTGGAGGAAGCTGGGCATGAAGTAGACTGGAAACTCCCTTATTAGCACCTCTGCCAGAAAACCCAGTCTGCAATAAAGTCCAGCAGCTCTGGGCAGATGAGGGCCCCAGACCCTCAGCTCTCAGCCAACTGCAAGGTGGATGAGCCCAAGGCGACCCCCCATCAGTTCCCCACGAGGGCTAAGAGCACACTGCCAACAGCTGGATGAAGGACCTAGATGTCATCATGGCTCAGAGGCCCCACTGTCTGGTGAGGGAATTCTTTTGAAGAAGAGAAAGCAGGAAGGCCTGGGGAGCTCTATAAGCCTCAGGAATGGTGTGAGCATAAAGAGGGTACTGGGAAATAGTAACCAAACTCGAGGCCATCAGGCAAGGAAGGCTGGCCCAGGCTGGTGCCAGATGGGTGAGGACCCAGTGGAGACGAAGGCCCTTCACACAATACACTGACACCAACTGTGTTCCCAGGTCACAGGGGTTCCAACAGGGCACCTGGCAGCAACATGAGAACGGGGTTTCAGAATGTTTTTAGGGGAGAAGCCAGGGAGAGATTCCCACTCTGCCATCACAAAGACAGGACCCAAGAAGTGATAAACTCCTGTACACATCTGTTCCATATTATAAATACACATTATATACAAAATAATGTTATAAAATGTAGAAAGGCCAGTGCTTCTGATTCTTAAATTATCGAAATACTAGATTCCAAAATAAACTAAAAAAAAAAAACAAAAAAAACCTCATATTATTGATTTCTGAAGATTGGCTTCTGGGGGTGGTAGTGGGCATGGGCAGAACCCAGGCTTGAGGTCGTAGGAATGGAAAGGAAAGGGCCCAGGTGGCTGCAGGCCTGCTTTCTCCCTCACTGGAATTTCCAACGTAACTGCCCTGAGCTCCTCATTAGGCCTGATGCCCCTGGCTGGAGAAGGGGCAGGCCCTCTGCCCATCTGCTCCCTGGAGTCCAGAGCACCCAGGGCCAGAGGGTGGTGGAAGCTGGGTAAAGTTTACCCACACTTGTCCCGAATGCCAGGCCAGGGAGAGGCCAGGTGGCCTTCTGAGCGAGGCCCATGCTCGGTGGCTGGGGACAAAGGGCCAAAAGCACTCCTTGCCCGTGGAGTGCTCACCTCACCTGCAGGGCGATCCCTGCCAAGAGCCACACCCAGGGGCTTTCCTGCCCACAGGAGTTCCTGCCCTTACTGGCCTCCTCTTCTTTCTGATTTGGGCCCAGCTGTTGCTATGGAGCCTGGGCCAAAGGCACTTTCGGAAACACAGATGCCCCCATGCGGCCACTGCCACTCTTCCTGGAAAACAGGCCAGAGCCGCAGAAGGTGCCTCCCAAGGCCACTCCTGGCAGAGCAGATCCAAGTGGCACCTCTCCTCTCCGCTATTCCCCTGGCTGGCACAGCTGCCATGTGATGCCAGCAGACACCCAGAGGTGTGCAGGGGTGGTGCATGTCTTGGCAAGTTCACAGTCCATCCAGTTCCTGCCATCCCCTCCTCCTCTGAGAGCAGCACAGTGCGTAGAGACGTCCCATCCAGGATGCAATGTAAACAGTGCAGAAGGAAGGTCCAGCTGCTGGGCCAAAGCTGGGGTGTTCCGGGCAGGGTTGTGTCTTATACCTGGGGAGCATTACAGAGTGCGGAAATGGTTATGCCAGGAAAAAGCACTCCCTCCAGGGCTGTCCTGGGCCTGCCTGAGAGAAGCCAGTGGGGACGCAGGAGTGACGGAAAGGGGGACAGTCCCCCTCAGTCTTCTGCCCCAACACACATATGCCTAGGACCTTGCACTGAAGGGTTCGGAGGAGGAAGCCAGCGAGAAGGCCCTGGGGGACATCCTCAGCCCTAGAACCTGGGAAACAGTGCTTGGAAGCTGGCCAGGTACCATATTGCCCTACCCAGACCTAACACTGCAGGACAGACTAGTCCAGGCGCACCACTGGCTCCTGTTTCACACCCACAAGAACCCGTGAGCCACTGAATGTGGGCTGCCAAGGAGGGGTTCCGACCACCCTCCAGGAAAGGCCGTGGGGTTGAGAGTGAACAGGTCCCTTTCCCACCTGCACAAAGCAGGAGGGGACATGCTGGCAAATGGAGGCAACCCTGGCACTCACCTCCGTGGCAATGACACATTCGTTCCTCTCTTCTGATATCAAACATACAGACTGGTACATGGACTCCCTGGGGGAGCATATCGCTGATATTCGACACTCTGGCTTTTCACTGAGGGAATACAAGACAGGCGAGTGTGAGAGGGAGGGAGAGAGGGAGGGAGGGAGGGAGGAGCGAGGGAGGCAGGCTTGAGGAGGAGAAGGGTGCTGATCTGGACCCAAGAGAGCCAAAGGGCACCTGAGACAGGGGTCGGGGAAAACACTGGCCATAGGTGCCCACTATAGACCTCTTGAGGGGGCAGAGCCACAGGACCCCAACCATACCAGAAAGGCCTAGGCCTAGAAAAAGCAGCACCGGCAATAGCAGTAAGCCACGCCATGGGAAGACAGAAGTCATAAGAGACATACTGTGGACACTCGACATTAGTGAATGAATGAACGAATGAATGAGTCGGAGGGCCTTCTCTAGGAAAGGACCCCCTAGTAGAAATCTTTGGGTTTTTTTTTTTTTTTTTGAGACAGGGTCTCAATATATAGCTCAAGCTGGCCTTAAACTTGCCATCCTCCTGCCTCAGCCTCCTGAGTAGCTGGGATTACAGGCATGCGCTACCTTGTCTGGCCCCCTAGCGGAAACCTTGTGAGAGGATCATCCTGTCAGTAACAACCCCCTACTTGTTTAAAAGCAGTTAGGGAAATAAATAAATAAATAAATAAATAATAAATAAAAGAAAGCAGTTAGGGCCTAATACCAGCCTCCCACATGGCCTAGGAACCTGGGCAAGACTATGCACGGGCCACAGCCAGGCCCAAGACTTCTCATTGCTGCTCACCTGTGTAACCGCAGTGGCACCTTCTCCCCTAAGCTCTTGTCACTGTGGGGATACTTCCCGGGCATGGTCCCCCGCATCAGGGGGCTGGGGGCCAGATTATAGTCCAATGTGTGGTTCTGCTGTTTGCCACAGTTGGACTTGTCCAGACCACAGTCCACCTCCAGTTCCTTCTTCTGGTTCGTGTTCTTGAGCTGAGCAGCAGGGATCAGGTTGTCCTTCTGGAAGTCCGACAAGTTGTTCATGGCCTCCCTGCTGCCATCGTCTGGCCGCCGAAGCCGCAACTGCCGCACAGCCACTGCCACCATGCCCAGCAGCACCAGCACCACCACCAGCCCCACGCCCAGGGACACAGCCACCCAGGGGAAGCTGGGCGGCAGGCCCACAGGGAATTCGCAGCGGCTGCCCACAAAGCCGTAGGGGCAGTTGCACACGAAGTTGTCCGGAGAGAGGCCAGTGTAGCAGGTGGCCCCGTTAAAGCAGGGCCCGGAGGCGCAGGCATCGCTGGGCGTCCGCACCTCGCAGCGCATGCCAGAGAAGCCCACAGGGCAGGTGCACACTATCCCATTCTCCAGGTCATGGCAAGTGCCGCCGTGAACACAAGGATTGCGAGTGCAGTCGCTGATGTGGAGTTCACAGTTGGTGCCTGTGAAGCCAGGACGGCAGCGGCATATGCGGCTTGCACCTCTGTTCAGACACTGGCCCCCTGTGAGGACACACAGCGTGCAAGTCAGCAATGACCTGGGAACCCCCTGGCACAGAGGGGAGAGGCCCCATCCCAGAGTGCACTTCTGCCTCCAAGCACACAGCTGGCACAGTCTGCCGCAAGAGCTGTGCAGAGTCAGGACAGCAAGAGCTCGGGGCGACCCCGGTTCTCTGCACCCCAGTGGGCTCATGCAGCTAGCATCTTGGAGAATTTAAAAACGAAACAGATGCTTGGGTTTGAACCTCACCTGGCCCTCGCAGCTGGGGATCTAGTACCTGTCACTTTACCTTATCCCTAAACCTCAGTTTCCTCATTTACCAATGCACAGTAGAATATTTCTCCCTTCCTGGGATAGCTCTGAGGGTCAGGGAGGAAGGTACACAAAAGCCAGAGCACATGAAGGCACAGAGTAAATGCACAAATAAATGTAATTATAACCATTTCCTTTCATCCTCATGACCACATCAAAGACAGGACAGGGACTGACTGTATCACACTTTCCCATCTAGTGATGAAGATGGAATTGTGGCTCCAGGGAGCTGAGGGAGAACAGACTCTATCCCACCCTCCCAGCCCCTCTCCAGCTCTGAGCTTCTCTTCTACATGGTGCTATCTGCCTGGGTCACAGATGGTCCCCAAGGCCAAGGAGACAAGGACTGCTCAAAATATGATGGGCACTCTAGATGACACACTGTGCTCCATGTGGGCGTGGGGAAGACGAGGCCTCCAGGAGCAAGGGTCTGCCTGGGTCAGCTGCCTCTCTTGAGGAGGGAACTGAAGCCACAAATAGACCTCTCTCCAGCACAGGACTTCCCAGGGAGGGTCCAAGGCCACCCTAGCCAGCTCAGGGCTCTGACATGGGAACAGGAATAGAAGTCACACCCAGTGCCCACCACTGCCTCTTCTAGGCCTGCTGTAACCTGCTCCTTCTCCAAAGCCCCCCAGCTGATCAAGCCAGCTCTTCACCTCCAGAGAAAATGGTAGCCACTCTCCAAGCAGCCAGAGTGCCAGGCCCCTCTTTTGCCCCTCATCCCAAAGGCTCTCTTAGCCCCAGAGCCAGTGCACCAGGTTAACAGGGCAACGGGCCTTTCTTACCATTGGCACAGGGATTGCTGGTGCACCTGTCTACTTTCTTCTCGCAGTTGGAGCCAGTAAAGTTGGGGGGGCATTCACAGGCATAGCTGTCCCCCTGGTTGCGCTCCCGGCAGGAGCCCCCATTGAAGCAGGGGGAGTCAGCACAGGTCAGTGTGCTGTGCTCACAGTGCAGGCCATAGTAACCCGGTGGACACAGACAGTGGTACCCATCCTCCTGGTCCTGGAAAGAGATGGTAAAGGGGCCAAAGTCAGACCCTGGGGGGCAGGGGGCATCGTTGCAGGCTGGTTTCACTCACCCCAGTGCCTGTCCACGGCTCCAGGGCTGCACACCCACTGGCTGCTTAGGCTAGGCAGACCTAGATACCTCCTGGCTCGACCTCTGCTTCTTGGCACTCACCTTACAGCTGCCCCCATTGCGACATGGGTTGCTGTCACACTTGCTGAGTTCCAGCTCACAGTCGATGCCAGTGTAGCCTGGTCGACAGGTACAGGTGTAGCTCCGCTGCCCACTATTGGAGCACGTGGCCCCATTCTTGCATGGGGAGTGGTGGGTGCAGTAGTTGAGATCTGCGGAGCGGAATCAATGAGCCAGGGATGCTCCCACCAGACTCCTTGTACTGCCAGTTCACCCTCAAAAAGCTTCTACCCAAAGCCTTCCAGCCCTACATATCCACCCCGACAGAATCATGTATACTGAAGCACCTTGTACCACATGTGACCAGTGTAGTTAATCAAAGTTGATAAAACACAGACAACGTCCTGCCAGGTAAGCTCACAAACTCTGCCACACCAGTCAGAGTGGGATGAGGGTAGGAAGAGGAGGGGAGGGCCCAGAAAAGGCCTCATGGAGGAGGGGCTGCTGAAATAAACCTGGAAGGAGGGGTAAAATTTCAGCAGGTGGCTTAGAGGGGAGATGAAAGCCACCACAGGTAGTGACCAGGCACTTTTAAAAGGAAGAGGTTTGAAGAGTGCTGCTGACTTCGGCAGCACTTACACTAAAAGGAAGAGGTTTGAAAAGGGTATTTTGGAGTATAAGTATTTGTTTTCTTATTGGGGAAGAACAGAAAGGGAGAACCAGACAGAGCAAATATAGGGACTGTGAGGTTGTGTTTGCGTATGAGTATATGAGTGTCACCTGGGAACAAGTGTGGACAGAGGGGTGGGGACGAGTGGGAACCAGGTGTGTATGTTAGAGAAGGGCAGAGAAGAGAAGGACAGTCACACACAAACACGTGAAGAACACAGGGACTGTGCCATGCCCTTGAAAACATTCAGTCAGGGCCTAGGCAAGTCGGTGCCAGCCTCAAAAGCCCTCACACCTCCCTGGGCCTGTGTGGAGTCCCCATTGCGGCAGGTATCCCACTTGACCCTGAAAATGGGAGGTACACACTTTGGCTGGTTATGAGGTCACAGAAGAAAGGCTTCCCTTTCCCAGAGTCAGGACTTAAAGGCTGTTGTGTAGACAGAAGAGTGACTAATACCAAATACCAGGTAGAGGGACCATGTGGGCTCAGGCAGCTGCCCATCAAGTGCCACTGGGGGAGAGTAGGAGAAGCTCTTTGTGCCCACAACAAAAAGTCAGTTAGATGTTGCTCCCTCCACCCAGAGGCCCAGCTCAGCCACAGCCTAGGCGGCCAGCAGGCACACCCCAGCAGACAGCTGTTTAGGGGAGAACTGCTCAAACAGCCCTGCAAGGTAAGCAAACACTCAGAGGGTTAATGGGTAACTACAACCAGAAAGAGGAACTGAGCCTGGCATCTCTCTCTCTTTGGCCTTGCTAGAATTTATGAGGGTAACCTCCAGGCTGCCAATCTGTCATGCTGCAGGCTTCTTCTGCCACTCTGACTCCCTAGCTCCTGGAGAAGAGGGACCCGCCATCTCATTCTAGGCCAGCTGCAAAGATCCTTTAGAAAGTCTGAAGATCGTTGAAGGATAATGCGAAAGCCAAATTAGCTCTGGTTCCCAGTCCCTGCCCGCTTTCCTTCCCTGACTCACCTTGATCGCAGAACAGGCCTCCCCAGCCCTCATCGCAAGTACACTGCCAGGGGGTGCTGCAGGTTCCATGGCGACAGCCATTGTGGGGGATACATTCGTTGCACAGGCGGCCCTGCCAACCTGGGCGGCAGCTGTGGGAGAAAGGGAGGCTAAGTAAGGTGAGAGGCCTGGCCAGGGAAGGCACCCCCACTTTCTGTCCCCTACTCACAGGCACTCTGCTGGCTTGCTGCAGTAGCCGTTCTGCTCATGACAGCCAGAAAGACAGATAGCTAAGAAAAAAAAAAACAGGCAGGTTGAGGTCGGTGGGCTAAAGACAATGAAGTGCCACTCTCCCTCCACACCTGGGGGTACCTGCTCTCCTGGGCTCACTTCCTACTCCCGGTCTCCAGAAGGAGCCACAGCTATCTTAAGGGAAAGGATGGCACAGGGAAAGAGACCCTATCATGGGAGAATGTATCATGGCTCATCGTGGGCTTTGGCATGATGGGGTGGACTGATTCTGGGGCCCAGCTCTGGGAGGGGCAGACTGTAGCTGAGAAGGACCCTGGCCACACAGGTGGAGGCCTGGCTGCTTACGCTGTTCGCAGTATTCCCCAGTCCAGCCAGGCAGGCAGGACAGGCTGCCATCTGGCTGGCATACGTAGTGGCCAAAGTGGTCATTGCGCTTTTTGCACAGGCGGGAGCAGCTGTCCCCATAGTAGTTGTCACTGCAGATGACCCGGTAAGAGTAACGCAGCCTTGTGAGGGCGCTGGTTTGCTCGTCAGGTAACCAGTTCTGACCCACAGGTAGGGAGCCCTGGATGGCGATCTTGCTGATGAGTGCATCTGGTGGCAAGGCCTCTGAAGGGGCAGAGAGCTACGTCAGGAAAGGCAGCCTGTCTCTGAGAGTACGGCAACTTCTAGCCAATGGCCCCCACCCCTTCGCCCTGGCTACAGTTATTCTAGTCAGCTGCAAATCTGCCTGGTTGTCCAGATGACCCCTGCCTGCCAGCAAGCACAGGCCAGAGGGACCCAATGGTCCCTCTGCTCAGCTGCCCTCTGTGTGCATGTGCAGGGGACCTGATATTATTCAAAATGGGGACAATAGAAGGATGTTAAGATATCCCAGTGCTCTGGAGGCAGATAGGGAGGAGAAAGAGGAAAAGAGGTCAAAATGGAAAACATAAAAAGGGGCAGGGGGAGAGAAAGAAAAAGAAAAATTTTGCAGACGAGGAGCCCTGGGAACAGGGTCCTCTGGTGCCCACTCGGGGGTTCTACCCACAGAGGTAGGCAGTGGTTTTCTTTTTTTCCTTTTCAAAGTGAGAATTGTTGTGCTGCTGAAATATCCTTTTTCCTCTGTGTCAGAACAACATCCCAAAGCCATTATTCCCTTTCCAAAGGAGCGGAATTCGCGAAAGGTGTAAAATACAGGAAGGGGCCCGTCAGCGGCGCTGGCAGCTTCGGCCTTTCTCACCGCCGTGGTCCCCGCGTTCCCACGCCAAAAATAACCCGCAGGAAACGCAATTGTGCTCCGAGTCCAGGCAGCGAGCGGAATCTGAGCGTCCAGCGCGGGGCGCAGCTTCGGGCCAAGCAAAGCGTCCTGCCCCCCCACCCCAACCCCGCGCTTCCCCCCCCTCCAGCCTCGAACGCGTTAACTCTTTCGGCGCTGCGCCGTGTCGCCCCCCTGTGGCTGAGCAGCGGGACACTCACCTGGTCGCAGGTCGTCTCCTGGCGCGTGCCAAGCTTCGATGATGAGGGAGAAGGTGCCCTGGGAAGCGAAAGAGGGTGGGGGACGAGAGAGCGCGAGATGAGCAGGGCAGGAGAGGAGCGGTGCCTCGCGGCGGCCGGTTTAATTAATCTAATTGCAGGATACAGTTACTGCGCCCGGGTCCACATAACGGGTCTGCATGCAGCGTGGCGTGAGCCGGGAAGGCGAAAGGAGAACCCAGGATGGGGGAGGGATGAGGGATGGGAGTGTAAGTGAGAGCCGCGGGGGAGGGGGGGGCTGGTGCGCCGCGCCAGGGTGCTTGGTAATGAAAATCGCGTCCCAAGCGCTGGGGGAAGGGAGGACTCAAAACTGGGAAGACGGAGACTAGTGAGTCTTCTCAGGGATGAGGGCCCAGGAGAGAATCGAAAAGAAAGGACCAGGAGAGAACGCATCCCTGGGCCTTTGGGGAAGATCTCGGGAAGGGGCTTGGTCCCTGGGTGCAGCCTTCTTTCGGCTTCCGAAACCTCCCAGCGAGCCCAGGCTGTGCTCACCGGCCAGGTGAAATTGAAGGGCAGTTGGAGAGGGTTTCGGCCCCCGCCACTACTGTCATCCCCGATGGCGAAGGAGTTGGTGCCTAGTACCGGCGTGGAGACGCTGCCGAAGGTACAGGGCCCGGGCGAAACGACTGCCTGGAAGTGCTTTAGGCAGACGCGGAAGAAAGTCCGGCAGCCGGGCTCGCACGGCCTCCCACTGGCCAGAACGCCGCGCTCGTTGGCGAACTCCTGCAGCTGCAGCTGGAAGACGCCGGAGCCGGCTGCGCGCTATTGCACGGGAACCAGGGGAAGGAGGGAGGGGAGCGGTCAGCTCAGCGGGCGCCGGGGCTCGAGCACGGAGCGCGGCGGGAGGGGCGGAGAGGGCTCGGGACATTACCTGCTGCCAAAGTGCCACCAGCAGCAGTAGCGCCCAGCCGGAGCTGCTCCGGGACGCGGCCGCCATACCCCTGGCGTCGCGCTCTCCACTTGCGGGCCCTGAAGCTGGTTCTGTTGGGGATGCTGTTTCCCGCGCGTCCGCCCGCCAGCGGGGTCCCTGAAAAGGCGGCTGTTCCTGGAACGCTCCTCCCCCGTCGCCTCCACGCTAGCTCCGCGCAGCTGCCTCTTAGGTAATCCAGGTGAGGGCCACTGGGCGGCGGCCGCGCTGAAGAAGTGTCCTCGGGCTAATCCTGAAGCTGCGCGCGGGCTAGGGCCGGCTGCACGGCACCGAAGCGCTCGGGCTGCGGCTCTTAGCCTCGTGTTTGCGGTCTGCGCGTAGCGCCGCTACTGAAACCTGCACGCTCGGGAGCCTTCCTTATATATATTGGCTCCTCTTATCGCCGCCTGTCACTCAGACAGACTCATGGTCAGTCTCCCCTCCCCTCCCGGCCTCTAGCTGCTACAGTCCCAGCGCCGACCGGAGGGGGCCGCCGCCCCCTCCCTCTCAGCCAGTCGGGTGCAGGTCCCCGCCCCTCGGTTCCTCTCTCAGCCTCGGGGCCCCAGCTCTTTGCCGGCCAAAGTGACCAGTCCACTGTGATCGCCTGGTTAAGAGCTGAGACCCCGGCTGACCGAGGACAGGGGGCCGGCTAGGAGATGGGTGGGAGATGAGCATGAGATTCCCGGGGGATCCTGGGAGCGGGGAAACTAGGGAGTCACCATAGGCGGTGCATCCGTGGCGGGTGCTGTTACCTGGAATCCTCCACCAGTTAAAAAAGAACTTAGTTAAACCTTGAAAGCGAAAACTAGCATCAGGGGACGTGGGCCTACTATTTCTCCTTCCCGGAGCTTTGGGAGCCCTCGCCTCGTCGGCCTCCAACCCAGAATCGATCGCCCACCCACCACGCGTCCCCAGCGCAGCGGGGAAGCCAGCGAACGGCGCGTTAACCTCTCCGCGGGCGCTCGGAGCAGGGAGCGGGGCAGAGCGTGCCAGACTCGGGTCGCGCTCACAGCACCTGGTGGGCGTCTCCCTCTCGCCCGCGGGGCGTGCCCAGCGCGTGCCTACTCCTCCCGCCCAGACCCCCGCCTGGCTCGGCTCGTGCCAGCGCCCGGATGCTCGGTCCCCGAGGTGGGGAAGGCGGGGCGTGAGCCCTGAGGTAGGCGGGGGCGCGCCCGCAGCTGTATGGTAATGAGGCTCGGGCCCTCCTTCAGGGCCTGCTCACCTGGTCCCGCTTCAGCTCCTTCGCCCCTGCGTCCGCCCCCCTCCCCGAAACCCCAGGACTCCGCCCGCGTCCTGTCGCTTCGCTGGGGCAGAGAGGAACTCTCCTGACTCCAGAGTTGCCTCGGGCCACTGGAGAGTCCGGGTGGGGGTTGAGGCCCTGCAGCTCCAGGCCTCTCATAGGACGGCTGCCGGGTGGAACTGCAGGCGCAGGAGTTGGGTTTCGGGCGGCTTCACAGTCTTGCCCGCGCGCTCTCTGGGTGGCCTCCCTGCTCCGCGCGCCAGGGCGCAGCTGCCTTCCCGGAACTCGCCGCGATCCCTGGAGGCCGCGGACCGGGGAGGGCCGGCTTCGCCCAGTCTCGGGGTGCCCAGAGATCTCGCTCTGCGACGCCGCGGGCAGCGGGGCCTTGTAGCTTCAGCTGTCAGCGGCCCGCGCAGCGATGGCTGTTGCCGGACGATAAGATCAGTGCAGGGGGAGCGGGACGCGGCGCGGGCCCCGGGGAGGCCGCGGCGGGGGGGGATGCAGAGCCCAACAGCTGCCAATGCCAAGCATGGTCTGATTTTTTGACTTGGTAGTGGTGGTGGATTGGAGCGGGGCGGGGGGAGGATGAGAAACAAGAGGTTGGGAGCGTGGGTTGGGGGAGGGGCGAGGTGAGGAGACGGGCTCCGGGGTCCCCCACTCACGGCCACCCCTCCCAGTCACCATCTGGCGTGAGCGGGTTGGCGTGGGGAACCGAGGTGGGGCGGGGGCCGGCAGATGGGCCCAGGCTGGGCTCAGAGTTAATGTAGGTTATGGGCTGGCGGAGCCCCAGGCCCGAGGGAGGGGGAGCCCGGGGCGTGCCTTCCGGCGATCCTGGCGAGTGAGTTTGGAGATCCTCTGGGCACACTCTATAAACCTGCCTAGGATGCCAGAGGGTGCTCTTCGGTATCCTCGAGCTGGCATCCAGCCCAACCTAACTCTGTGGGCTCCTACCCCCAAATCCTGGCCTGGGAGTCCATAAAAACATGCCCTTTTCCTGGCATGAGCACTTGCCCGACCCTCTGGGGAGCTATCTACCCCCAGGAGGCACTGCTGGTATTAATACTGGTAGATCTGAAAGTCTCTACCCCTCAGGCACCCCTGGACTAGAGGTAGATCTGAAAGTCTCTACCCCTCAGGCACACAGTGCTTTGCAAATGAACAAGGAACAAACAAAAGTTGGGATCATTATTACCCTCACAACCAGGCAATGCAAGGGATCTCTGAGATGCAGAAAGCCCCTGGCCCAGGGAAGGAAAAGGTAAATTTTCCTGAGAAGAACGTATTTACTGGGCCAGCCTCCTAGAAGCTCGTTTCCTGGCCAGGATGCCACCTCGGTCCTGGGTACCTACATTTGCTGACCTGGAGAGGTCACCGTGCGCAAGACATTCCAGTGCAAGGGCCCTAAAATCTCTTGAGGCCTCACAGCTGGGGCTCCACTCTTCTCCCAAATGTGACTTGAGGGCAAAAGAATGTAATACGCATCGTGTGGGCTCAAAGGAGCTGGAGACTGTGAGGTGGCAGGAGGCTGGCTGCAAAGCACTATCCGAGTCTGCTGATGGTACCCCCAAGGAGGACGGTGGACGTCGCCCAGAGTGGGCATAGACCCAAGGCCTGATGACCTGGGCTTCCAGTGACCAGAAACTTTTTTTGGCCCCCAGAGCATGATGGAGGCTTGGGCTCCCTCAAGGACCACAGCCACTGCCCCCAGAGGCCTCTGTTTCTGCCGTCCCTTCGGTTTGGTCACCTAACACAGTTCCACCTAACCAGGCAGAACCAGCTCCTGGGGCCGGAAAAAGCCCTGACTGCTTTCCACCCGTGCCTTATGACGAACCCCGGGGTTATTGGGGCGCGACAAGAGCCGCACGGACCCTCGGGACCCCTTCTCGACCACCTAGCCTGAGTCGTCCCCAGAGCAGCAGGCGCAGCGCCGCTTCGCTCGCCCCTCCTCTCCGCGCCATCGCTCCCTAGAGACCGCTCCCGGGGGACCGCGGCCTGGAGCCGGCACACCGCACCCGGCAGAAGCGCGGCAGAGTCTGGGCCACAGCACGGGCCGGGCAGGCTGGAGGCGGGGATGCAGGCCTGGCTGGGGCGGGGCGCCTAAGTCTTGAGGGTCGCCGCTGTGGTCGCTGCGGAGTAGGGGCCACGTGCAGGGAGAGGCGGCCGGGGAGCTGCACAGAAGGCGGGGAGATTTGCAAACTGTTGCTGCCACATGGCTGCTCCATTCGATCCATTCACATTGAAATGAGGCCGGCGCGTGCCTCATCTGCCGCAGGGCGCTGCCACGCGTCAGCCCGGCCCGCCGTGTGCCAACTGGGGCAGCGGGGCTGGCAGGGCCTGGCAGCCGTGGGGGAGGTGAGGGGAAGGGAGTCAGCTCCCCCAGCCGCCCAGGCGCCGCAGCCCTCCGACCCCGGCCTCCATCGGGAGCGGCCCGGCAGAAGGGACCGGGACGCACGGGTTCAGAGGGGGGCCAGGATCGATGCCGCCGCTCCCCGCAGATGCGCCCCGGCAGCGCTACTCTCCATCTGCCGCTGCTCGCACCTGCCGGTCAATAAATCGATTTTACAATTTAATGCAGCAGCTTCCCGCCCGCCTGGGACAGATGCCGCCGCAGAGGCACCTCCGCCCTCCCCCTCCCCCGAGGGCCAGGGTAGGGACCGGTTCCCGCTCGGCAGGCGGCGCCCCGGCGGCCCAGCGCTCTTCTCGCCGGAGCCCCTACAAGGAACCGCCTGCTCCGGGCTTTCCCTAAGGGACACAGTGGGTTCCCCGTAGGACAGGCCTAAGGCTGGCTGAGGAGAGGAAGGCGATGACGGGGGAAGGTGGGAGGGTTGAGAACTCACCCGGGGGCTTTAAGGGAGGAGGAGAATGCGGTGACTGGTAATAAAATGTGAGGAAGAGGAGGAACAGAGGGCATAGGTATTGAAGGATACTGTAGTTCTGAAAAATCTCCGGGAGGAGGACTGAGGGGTGAGAGAAGATTGAGATGCTGGCGCCTCCACCCACCCTCCATGTCAGTCTGATGACCTGGACCTGGCTTTTGGCATATCCTAGGCCACCTTGGGCTTATAACTTTTCTCCAATTCTACACCTCAGTTTTCTCATCTGTGCAATGGAAATAATACAAATGACCTGGGAGGGTGACAGAGGGACCCTATCAGATCATCCAGTTGGAAGACTCAATAAACAACCATTTTTTCTCCCCCATGCCCTGCAAGTGCCCTCTAAGATACCCAGGGCTGACTTGGAGAGATGGGGCGATGCCTGGCAGCAAATGAATTCCAGGAAGAAAAAGGAAAAGCAGAAGATAAACACTTATAAAGGATGGGATACGTGGAACAGAGAGGTGAAAGAAAGAGGAAAAAATGAAAAGACCAACTATTTAGGAGCCTTCTGTGGGGACAGGATGTGATGAAGGTCATGTAGGTAGGAAGACTGGAGTTTGGAGAATGGATTTGGAGAGGAGGTGACAGTCTGAATGAATCTGCTGCCTACACCCTTAGCCTTCCAGAGATGACCCTCCTTCCAAGGCCGAGTGTAAGTCTCCAATTGGCACCCCTTCTCCTGAACTTCCAAATTGCCCTGATCATTGAGGGAAGCTTAGCCTTCACTGAGAGGGCACAACAGCTGGGCTGACCCAGACGTGCTACAGAAAGGATGTCCAAGGAGTGGCTGGGACCACTGGGCCTAGCTGGACACCAGGAAGGGCCTCCCACCCCTTTCCCCCAGGGTCCCAGGAGCCTGAGGACCTAGGTTGGCCCCACACTGCCTTCTCCAAAGACCCAGTGTAGGGGCTGTCTCAAACTGGGATAACTGGTGTAGACGGTGCCCTCTGCACAATAAGGACAGCTCAGCTTGCAGACATAGCGGGTCCAAGAATGAAGAAGCGGAGGGTCCTGGAAGCTGTTTCTGTGACTTGTGGTTGGTAGGAAGCTCTCCCAGGTCTTCTGGACACAGGTCAGGAGGATAGAAGAGAGAGGAGGGGCAGGGTGAAGGCCTGGCAGCTGCAGAGGCTAAAACAGGCCTGGCTAGAAGGGTTCGATGAATGGTGACTGGGCAGCTGCCCCTACTTCTGCCAAAAGCAGGGATGCCTGGAAAGCCAGGGCCAGGAGCCACACAGCGGGTATTTCCAGCCACAGAGGCAGCTGAGTTCGGGGCAGCATCCAGGGCAACTTTCCCAGAGCCCTTGGCTTCCCTTTCCCCAGCTCCTTCCTGTCCCCACCCTGGCCAAACAGGGAGGCTCAGGGGAGGAGAGTGAAAGCTCAGGGTGAGGACCTCTTCCCAGAGACCCCAGACTGCAGGCCTCAGCCCAGCCTCCCCTTGCCTCCTGACTGGCCCTGCAGGACCCAGGTAGCACAGGTGAAAGGTGTTGCTGGGAGTCATTGGGTCAAAAGAGAACATGAGTTGAACACACTGCAGGGTGGGCAAACAGAGCCCGAGTGTGAAGCAAAGGTTCAGCCACTCTCTTAAACCAGCTTCCCTATCTTGATGTTTTTTCTTTCCTAGAGAAGTTTTCTCTTCCCTGGGAGGCTAAGTCAGGAAGATTACAAGTTCAAGCCCAGCCTGAGCAATTCAGTGAGACTGTTTTAAAAAAGAAATAAAGAGAGCCAGGCGTGGTGGCACACACCTGTCATCCCAGCACTCGGGAGGCTGAAGCAGGAGGATCCTCGTGAGTTCAAGGCCAGCCTGGGCTACATAGCAAGACACTGTAGTAATAAATAAATAAGTAGATAGATAGACAGGGTTGGGGACATGGCACACAGTGCAAAGGCTGTGGGTTCAGTTGAGAGAGAGAGAGAGAGGCTCACCCTGAAATCTTTTCTCTGCAACCTTCATCAGGTGGGAGGCTCTCCCTTGCCCCACTTTCCCCCTGAGTCCCACCCCCTTCTACTTTAGCCTTCCATGAGTGTGCAGCCTGTCATCACCAGACCCTTGGAGCCACTAGGTCCTTGTGTGCCCTCTGCCTCCCCCCTGAGCCAGGGTTCATCTCCTGAAAGCAACTCTAACGTCTCTTCATTTTCTTGCACAACCTCTGATTTCTGATCCCAGCTGCCACCCAGGCCTGAGGGATGAGGCCACACCTCCGGCTCTGCTCTCTCCAGCAGCAGGAACCTGGCAGTGGGGCTTAGTTAGTCACACTGACCCTAGTCCCCTGCAGTCTCCCTGGAAGGAAGGGTTAGGCCTGAACCGGGAAGTACTATGTCAAATACAAACACTGTCATACACAGAGAGAGAACCCTTGGAAAGGAACTAAGGACAGGTGCCAGATCTTTGAACAGCTGCCTGAGTGGGCAGGTCCCTGTGCCTCGGAGAAGCCTGAGGAATCTGACCACCATGCTCAAGTAGGTGATGGGTCTTAAGCAGACGATGGGGAACTGGCTGTCTCCTTCTCCCACCACTGTCAGAATGAGAGGAAATGGGCTTCAATGGTGGCAGGAAGGATTTAGGTTAGACGTATGGGAGAACTTCCTGTGACAGAGTGTCTACACTTGTATCCCAGTGGTTAATCCAGGTTGAACTCTCCCCTGGAGTTGATGAGAACTGCATGCTGACGCTTGCTAATAAGTAACTTGCCTTGCCTGAGATTGGCAGAGAACTTCCAGCCCAGAGAATCTCCTTCCATCTAGATCAAACTCAGGCAGAAGTTCAGAAAAATCTGGAGGCACTGAGGACCCGGCCCCTCTCAGCCCCAAAGGGGTATAGGCCACTGTAAGCCATTGTCACTTTGCCTCTCCAGTGCCCACCCCTCAGTGCACTCAGAAAAATCAAGCCCTGTGGAGCTGTCCAGCCATACAATTTCACAGCGAAAGGGGCAGGCTGGATTGAAAGTCAGGAGCTCACAGAGAATTCTAGAGCATAGTAACAGGGTCTCTGACGCCAGGGGTTTCAGTAAAAGCCTCAGCTAATCCTGTATGCTTAGAAATACACAAACTTCAAGCTTCAACTTTTTTTTTTTTTTTTTTTTGAGACAGTTCCACTGTGTTGCCCAGGCTGGTCTTGAATTCCTGGGCTCAAGCGATTCTCCTGCCCTCAGTTGCTTGTGTGCTGGAACTACAGGCAGACATCACTACACCCAACTCAAGCATCAGGACTTTCCTGTCCACTCACCCAGGTCTTGAGTCTTGCTTGGGCAGCGTGAACACCCCCATTTCTGGAACTACTTTGGCTGTGGAGATTCCCGTGGTCCCTGAGGCTGACTCTCCTCTTCTGCATCCCCTATCTTTTACATAGGTTGGTTGCCTCCACCACTGCCAAGGCCTCTGGTGAAGAAGAGGATAGGAGACCTGGGACAGGTCCATTAAAAGTGCTACCGAAGGCTGGGGGTGCAGCTCAGTGGTGGAGCACATGCTTAGCATGGATCAAACCCCTGGGTTTGATCCTCAGCATCAAAACCAAAGCAAACCGCCCCCACACACACCCCCAGAGAAGTGCGAACAAGAAAAGGCAAGCAGGCTAGGGAGGCTGGGCATGGTGGCATATGCCTGTAATCTCAGCACTCAGGAGGCTGAGGCAGGAGGATCACCTCAAGTTTGAGGCCAGCCTGGGCTACACAGTGAATTCAAGGCCAGCATGAACTACATAGCCAGACCCTGCCTCAAAAAACAAAATAAAACCCACAAAGAGAAGGCAAGAAGAATGTGCATTTCATCCAGGGCATGGCTGTGTGGGCCCATGGTTAGTTTTCTTTGGGCCTCTGGGTCCCACGGGTAGCCAGTTGCCTATGAGGTCAAACATGCATCTAGCAGTGGGCCCAGGCTAGCGAAGCCACAGAGGAACACACAGTTGAGCTCCTGTTGCCCCCAGGACAGATGGAGGCACATGAAAAGCAGTGCCTTTGAAAACAGGGTTCAGAGAAGGACTGTGGCCCCAAGGGTCAGAGGAGGCTTTGCTGGGGAGGAGGGATTGTACCGGCCTGGGAGAGAGCAGAACTTAGATAAAGGGGAGAGCATTCCAGGCAGGGGGCATGGAGACAGGTCCGGGATCAGGGGGAATGGGAAGTAGGTATAGCTTGGGCAGAGACTGGGTGCAGAAGTTGGCCGTGAGCTGATAGCCAGGTGTGGAAATCCACCAGGCAGATAAATGAGGACTTGACTGAGGCACTGGGAGCCAGTGGGCTCTTGGGCAGAGGAGAATGTACAGCCACCATCTGGCAGTGGCACACCGGATGGTCTGGGGCAGGTTGTGTAGAGGTAGCAAGGAGCCTGTCTGCATCTGTGGCTGGCCAGTGGGGGCTGGTGCCCAGGTCCTGTCCCTGAGTTGGCAGCTTTCACGAGTGGATGGCTGGGCCTCTGACACCACCAGAGTCCTGACAATTTGCTGGGACAGCCCCACACTGTCTCGCTGGCAGCTACTCAGTCCTCTAAACCCTCTTTCCAGATAGACCCCTGTAAATATGAATATGAGATCAGCATAGGCCTCTCAGTTTCTGTACTGACAGCGGGGCAGACTTTGCCCTTCCCACTTCCTCCTGTTCCTCTCAGAGGTTCTGCTTGGCTGCCCAGACTTGCCTGGCAGAGGACACAGGGTTGGATCAGGCTTGGAACCCACAAAATGAATCCAGCAGTGTCTTGGGGGAACGACTCAAGCTCAAAGGGCACTTGGACCAATTCTCTACTCTATCACTTAGGCTTGAATACCTCCAGTAACAGGCCTCTCACCTCCTCTCCAGAGTGCTCCATGCTCTTATGAGATGCATTCTCTTATTGACCTGAAAGTCTTGTTGTGGTCAGTGTGGACTAGTGGTTTTGGAGGGCTTGGTCTGGACCTCACTGAGGATTTCTGGATTGGTACAGCCAGAGGAAGGGTCTGCCAGCTACCTGGGTCTGGAATGGCTCTGCTGGATCCCACGGGCCAGACTACTGTACCTGCTTGGCGCCCAGGGCAGGGGCAATTTCAGCGTGGGAAGTGCTGATCCGTTCCCAGCTTGACCCGGGGTGGGGAAGCCAAGGCGATGCCACCCAGGTCAGCCCTTCTCAGCCTCGGGAGGAGTCCAGGCTCAGGTCAGCCTGTAGCAAGGACCAACCCTCTCCAGGCTGAGATCATCTCCCTCCAGCCTCCATGCAGCCCCCACCCCCAGCTGAGCTCACTGCTCCGGCCTGCTGGGGGCATTGTTGTCTCTCAGGCCCCTCCCCAGGCTCAATGAGCTGTTTGTTGGCATGTCCGGCACAGGGTGAGGGAGGGCGGGCACAAGGCCTCTACACACAATGGGGATTCCGTCCATTCTGAGGTGGCTGCGGGAACCAGGCTGGCTTTGTCCTGTGGACCCTCATTCCCACCATTTAGTGGAGCCGGAACTCCAGGCGGAAGGCCCCACATAAGAACAACAATGTCGTCACCCTGTCTGTAAAGAAGAGTGGGGCAGGCCAGGTTGCCTAGGGCCCCAGAGGACCCACAGCACGAGGGGCGCTAGGGTGTGTCTTGGTGCCAGTGCTGTCCCTTGAATCTGAGGGACACTCAGGCAGACGATGGAGTCCCTTCACCTGTCCTCTTGCAGCCTGCAGCAAGCATGAAAGGGAGCTCCCTGCCACCCCTAGACATGCTCAGCTCCCTCAAACCGAAGGGAGCCCTGAGGTGCAGAAGGTGTACAGCTGGGCGGGGGGTGTGCAGAAGGTGTACAGCTGGGCGGGGGGCGATCAGGGCCAATTGGCCCACAGGCCTTTGCCCAGCTTGGGCCTATTTCCAGGTCTCTAGCCCCATCAACCTGCTCCTTCTGAAGCGTTGCGGGCCACTCATACAAGTGTTTATTTTCCAGCTGGGGGCGGGGGTGGGGGGACAGGACGTCACAGCGTTTCCCTCCTGCCTGGTGCGGCAGCGGTTCTCACAGTCTGGGCACTGGTGACATCACTGGCCTTTCCTCCTCAGCCCTGGCCTCCCTGCCTCCCCTCCTCTCCCCACTGGGAGCCCTGGCCAGGCCACAGGGTTCTGAAGCTCCTGCTTCCGGAACCAGCCCCGGGCACCTCTGCGTGGCCCCTGGTGGAGAGTGTGGGAGCAGGGAGCTGGGCCAGACCCTTAATCACTCGCCGCTGCTCATTCATTACCCCTCACTGGCCCTGGCAGGTAGTGCAAGCCTGGGGTGGCCCCCTCGTGGTCACCCCACCTCAGAGTAGTTGGAGTCCTACACAAGGCATGCTCCAGTGTGATGCTGGCCCTTTAAGGGTCTTGGGAAGCCAGAACAACAGGAAATCCAAAGGCCTCATTAGGCAGCTCTAGCTCAGCACAGTAATTAGTGCCCTGAAAACAAAACAAGGAAAAGCAGGTGGTGGTGCCCCCCCATCTCTGCTGCCCCTCAGTGTGGCCTGTTAGTACCCAGGGCCAGGCAGCTGGGACTGGACCCCCTCCCTTGTGGGACCCCTCTGTAAGATCCTGAGGCCTGTTCTCCACTGCCCAGGCTAAGGGTCACAGCCTAAGCTTTTGGGGAACAGACTGTGGCTTCTGGCTCAGCCACATCTCCCTGGGGACACAGAAACCTCAGGGACATGCACAGGGACTGCCCCTCTCCCTAGTCAGGTGGCCATTTGTCCACAGCATCTTACACCTGTCTGGCAAATACTGTGAAGGGGCGCTGGGCTGAGCTCTTCCAGAGGGAAAGGGGGACCCCTGGGAATCTCAGACCAAGAAGGCCCCTTTAGAAGGGGAAGAAAGAGCCCCCCTTCTGCCTCTCTGACTCTCTGCTTATCTGCTTAGGCGAACAAGACTACTTGGATGGAGGGGCTGGTACCTTATGGGTACTCAAAAGCCTCTGCAGATGCCAAAAGCCTGGCCAGGAGCCAAAAGGGACCTTAATGAGTTCTTTTTGGCCAGAATACAGGTCCTGGTTCATTCTAGCCTTCCCCTTTAACATTTGCTACAGTTGGGACCCCACCCTGTCCCTGACCCCTGAGATGTTTCTCTTTACCTATTATGCCAGGGAAAGGACATTCTATACTCCATTTACAAAACAAACATTCATTCAACAAACATTTATGGAGCAGTTGCAATATTCCCTACTCCATGCCAGTGGGAAGTTATTGGGAAGGTTTTGGGAATATGAACGGCACTGCTTTGTGATAGCTCATTACGGTCTTTCTTTCTGTCCTGAGAAGGGCTTTGCAAGCAGGAACTGCGACTTTCTCCTCTGCACATCCCTCACAGATTTAATAGATGACCTGCCCACAGCACCTACTGGTGACTGCTACATACTCTAGACAATCCAAAACAAGCCAGAGGCTGGGGCGTAGCTCAGTGGTAGAGTGCTCAGCTAGCATGCATGTGACCCAGGTCCAATCCCCAGCATTGCCTAAAAGAAAGAACTAAGAAATCCTCCTTGACTTGAGGCATCACCACGGAGATCCAAAATTTGGTGTGGCCCAGCAGCAGCACCTGTCAGAGCCTCTGATGCCTGGAGAGATCTTGGCCTCTGTGCTCAGAGTCTGTGCACAGCAAGGGCTGAGGGCTCTGGAGGGGAAGGGAGCCCAGGGCCTGCTGCAAACGAAGCTGGCACGACCTGGGATGTGGGCTGGCTGGGCTGTGGGCTGTAGGGCAGATGCCGAGTATGCTGAGTGGCCCGGTGACCACGACACAGGGCTGTAATTAAACCGTGGACAGGTTTCTGGTCACACTCCTGTGGGCTGTGAACAAAGACTGCAGGCGTCCTTCCTAGTGCGGGGGAGAAGGAGCAGCGGAGAAGGAGCGGTAGGGGGGTTACCCCACAACCTGTCATGGGTCAGGCAGCACCTCTGTGGCCACTGGTTTAAAGGTGCTCACTTCTGATGGGCTCTGATCTGACTGAGGGGCCAGTGCTGATGGCAGCGGTGAAAGGGACAGGCAAAGGGTCCAGGATCAGTTGAGTTCTCAGCTCTGGTCACACACAAGAATGGCTGAGCAGCTCCCTAGAGATCCCTGACAGAATTGGTCTGATGCCTAGGGGCACTGGTATTTTCTAATTGCACCCAGGTGCCCCAGTGAACAGCCATGGCCGGGGGTACTACCTGCTGGGAGCATGGGGCTCTGCCCCCTATGGCCTCCCCTGCCCACGCCCAGAGTGCTGTGTGGCTGCACCCACCCAAGGGACCAGGAAGTTGAGTGCCCCCAAAGGAAAAGGCGAGAGTCTTTCTAGGCCCAAGCCGGGTGTGGTACATGCCTGTAATCCCAGTACTTGGGAAACTGAGGCAGGAGGACTGCTACAAGTTCAAGGCTAGTCTGAACTACAAAGACCCTGTCTCAAAAAAACCAAACAAAAAAACCCAAACAAACAAAAACAAAAGAGGCTTTCTAGGGCCAGGGATGAGGCCTTTGGAGAAGTCTTCCCCCTCTTGACTACATCCCCCGAGTGGAAAGTTACCCAGGGAGCAGCTATGAGTAGAAGGCAAGAAGCCTGGGGGAGGGGTGCCCATGGGGTGCCCCTGAAGGGACCCTCCCATCTTACCCCCACCCCTAGGTCCTGGGGATAGCCCCTGAGAGAACAGACTGGAGACTGGGTGGGAGGAGAGGTGGGTTCACCCCACCTGAGCACAGGAGCCTGGTCCCATGCCGGGGGGACGTGATCCTGTCCTGAATCATTTCCCGGATGTAGCTCAACAGCCCAGACTTCAAGGTTTTGGGGGGGAAATCTTTTTTCCAAGTTCCTCGATCTGTCATCCCCTCCCCCACCGGCCAGCCGGATAGGACTGGACCAGTGTCCTCTCTGGGCTCCCCTCAGCCTCCCAGCTCAGATCTTCTCCACTGAGCTCTCCGCTCAGCATTGTTTCCCGCCTCAGGAAGTCTCTGATGCCCTGCGCTGGATTTTGTTTTCCTTGTTATCGGGACAACTAATATTTTTTCCTGTGCAAAGAGATTTTCCCAAGCAGATTACAGCTGTCAGTGACGGGGGAGGGGGCTGGAGGTTGAGGCTGCCCTGCACCCTCCCCCTCTACCACCCTCACAGGACTAAGCTGTTGAATGAAGGAGGAAGCCCTGCCTCCCCGACCATCACCAGGTGACCTGGAGCCAGGGACCTGTCCTCAGATCCCTGCTAAGAGCACTGCTGATGGGCCAGGCCATGGGGTGCGGGGCGTTGAAAGGCTGGAAGGACCAGCCACCCCCACCCCAACTGTGGATGCAGTGCTCTTGGCCTTGGGAACTCTTTATTCCTGATTGAGAACTCTTTCTTCTGCACCGTCAGGTGGCCCCACAGGTCCAGGGTGGCATGAGGAAGGACATCTAAGAAGGGTGGGAGCACACAGGAGACCCAGCTCTGCCAAACAGCCTGACTTTGATTCCCTGTACCCCCATACCTTGGGCTCCCCACCTCCAACAAGGCCACAGTGATGCCTGATTCCCCTAACTAATCAGTTATGTTGTGAGGATTCAATATCAGCAGGGTTAACGGCAGGTGTCTCAGTATTTGCATGGCCTGCTTGAGGTCTCTGCAGCCAGAGGACCAGAAAGCAGAAGCCATCAGTAAACAGCACTGTGGTAGCACACACCTGCGCTCCCTGCTACTCAGGAGGCTAAGAGGCAAGTTTAGCATTGGGCTGGGCAACTTAGTGAGACCTTGTCTCAAAATAAAATTAAAAAGGAGCCTGGGGGGGGCCGGGGATTTAGCTCAGTGCTCAGTGGTTAGAGTACTTGCCTTGCAAGCACAAGGCCCTGAGTTCAATCCCTGGTACCAAAAAAAAAAAAAAAAAAAAAAAAAAGGAGCCTGGGGATGTAGCTTCATCGTAGAGTGCTTGCATTCTACCTAGCATCGGCAAAGTCCTGCATTCAATCTCCATTCCAAAAAAATAAATAAATAAAAATAAAAACTGAACAGATTTTGTTTGGATGGCACACTGTGGGTATATACATGTATACACACACAGCCTGTGCATTCTTCCTTGATAAACTCCCACTTTCTACATAAGGGTGCTGTGGTACTAGGGACAGGCTTCCTGGGCCTCTGAGGTAGGGATCTGCAATGTTAATGCTACTAAAACAATGGGGCCTTGCTTAAGAGACTGAGTTTCAAGGTTGGGCATGGTGGTGCATGCCTGTAATCCCAGCATTTAGGGAGGCTGAGGCAGGAAAAAAAAAGTCTGAGTTCAAGTTAATATCACAAATAGAAAGGCTCTACCTGTGCCTGACTTGTTTGTAGTTTGCAATGTGGGATTAGTGGCTCCCTCCTGCCTTGCCTTGTACCCTCTTGGGAGGTGTTGGACCCTTCAGGGAGATTCCCTTGCCCTTACCTATCCGTGTGGTGGGTACCAGTGTGGCTTGTGTGCAGGTAACAGCAAGGCCTCTGCCAGGGGCTGTGGAGAAGGGGAATAGAATTTCTATTTAGACTTTTTTTTTAGCTATAAAACAAAATGAACTTTAATAATATTGAATATGTGTATAGTGTACAATGTATGCATACTTTTTTTTTTTCGGTGCTGGGGATAAAACCTAGGTCCTTGTGCATGCTTGACAGGTGTTCTACCACTGAGCTACATCCCTTGTCTGCGTAAATATATAATCAAAAAACTTTGGAGGGGCTCAGAGTATAGCTCGGTGGGACAGCACCTGCCTAGTATGTATGAAGCTCTGGGTTCCATCCCCAGCACTGCAAAAACAAACAAATAAACAAAACAAAACAACATCAAAAAACTTACTTCACCAAGATGCATCATGTATAGGTACAGAATAAATATAATGAATGTGACCATTGTATGTAGAATGTACCAATACATGTTCTTGGTTTAAAATTTAAAAAAAAAAAAAAAAAAACAACTTACTTCACTGTGCACTGTGGTGCATGCCTGTGGTCCAAACACTTGGGAAGCTGAGGTAGGAAGACCATCACTTGAGTCCGGGAATTGAAGGCCAGCATGGGCAACATAGTGAGACCCCATCTGGAAAGAAAGACAGAGAAAGAGAGAGAGAAAGGGTGAGAGAGAGGGAGAGGGAGTGGGAGAGAAGAGGGAGGGAGGAAAGAAAAGAAAAAAGGAAGGAAGGGAGGGGGAGGGAGGGAGTGAGTGAGTTTGGGGACACTCTCTTGGAAGGCAGGGTCAGAAGCTATCAGAAGCCCCTTTCAGACTGGGTGCCAGAGTGAGGGAAGAGAATGTGGGGGAGGGGCTGGCAAGCTGTGGGTGCAGAGTCACCCTAGTCCCCGTGGCCTTCCTCCTCCATGGCCCCTGTCAGGCCTGCATAGGTCCCAGGTGGCACCATGCTCCCCGCAGGGGCCGAAGTGGTCCTGAGTGAAAAGGACACTCCCCAGCCCTCAGGTTGTCTGAAGTGCTGCTCTGGCCAGGCCAGGGTCCCCTAACTGCCCCACATTTCGTGTCATCCCCAGGAGAAAAGTCCCTGGCGGGAGGCAGCCTTCTGCCCGGAGGCTGTTCCCTCAAGCGGCCAAGGTAAGAAGTGGGGGATTTCCAGGCTGGGATGGGGCTGACTTCATTACTAGGGGCTCCTCTCCTTTCTCAGGCATCCTCACCCCAGAGAGAAACTGCAGTCAGGCCCATGTGCTCAAGGGATTAGGGGCAGCAGAGTCATCTAGGCCCCTCCAGCTGCTGCTTCCCACTCTGGAGGGAACCCCAGGGACCCAGCCCTGGAAGACCCCAACAGGCATCTCCAGGAGGGGTTGGGGTCTGGAAATCCAGAGCCATCCTTACTCATGGGCCTGTGGGGAATGAGTCAAACCAATGAATGCCCCTGCCTAACCCCAGGTTCTGCCCCACAGCTGCTGGGTAGGCCTAGTGGTTAGAGGAATGGCCATTCTGAATCTTAGCCCACAAGGCTCCCCTGTTGGCCAGCACTTCCATGGCAGTCGGAGAAAAGGTGCCAACGTGGGCCCCACGGAGAGCTGGGAGCTAGGACCCTTTCCTCCTAGACCTGAAAGCCTTACAGGAAAGAGGAGCTGTGGCTGTACTCCCCGTACTCTTGCCCTGAGCTCAGCTGGGCTGGGAGGCTGGGTGCAATGCCAAGCACCAAGTGAAGGGACAGAGGGGAAGTCATGGCGATACACACATGTCCAGGTCCCATGTCAGCCCGCTCAGGCCTAGCTACTGGGTTTAGAAAACAGCTAGATTCTCCCTCCACCCTCGTAGTGGCTCCCAGGCCTCTGATGCTTGTGACTGCATGTGTGTAGGCTTACGGGACTGGTTTGTGCCAGATCAAGAAATAGGTGGGGACTCATGCAAGTGAAATGATAAATCCAGCTACCACATGGCAAGCTAGCACCCGTGCCAAGAGGTTTCACATGCATCATCGCCAATCTGCATGCGAACTAACCCATGGCAGGGAGGTGTTAAGACTTGAATTTTACAAATCAATAGGGTGAAACTCAAAGAAGTTAAATGACCAGCCTGAGGTCACATGGCGTCACATGGTGAGCAAATCTACAGCAGGGCTTGCATGCAGGTCAACCTAAGGCCAAGCCAGAGATCTTTCCACCAGCTCCCTTAGTGTGGTCCCCCTTAATTATGCTCCATCTGCTCCTTGTCTCTGAGGCCCTGGCTGCCCTGGTCTGAGGTGACCGGCCCCTCCTCTACCCCTCTCCCTTCCCACCAGTCAAGGTGGCAAAGCATGACCTGGTCAAGACCTTACGAAGCCCAGGACACTGTGCATAGACCTTCAGAGAGGGTCTGGCTGGCCCTCACAGGATCAGCTAGGGCAGAGCTGGGGCAGCTGTTTACAGTAAACAGAAAGCTCTGGAGGAAGGAAGGAGGGGAGGGGCTGGGGTCGTCATGGAGACAGGGACTGAGCAAGGAGGGCCTCAGCCCTGACCACAGGGACTGGGAGTGCATCCTTGCCCCTGTAGGACTGGAGGAGACCCAGAGAAGTCCAGGCAGGGCAGCCTAGCAGCAGAGGCAGGATAGACAAGTCCACCGAAAACACCCTCCATCATGCTTTCTCCTCTTGTTAACGACAATGACTGTTTATTGAGCTGACCAGGCCCTTGGAAATATGTTTTCTTATTTAACCAGATGGTGGGTACAATAAAAGCCTCTAATTTATAGATGAGGAAATTAAGGTTCAGAAATTAAACAATTTATCAAGGTCACACAGCTTGTGAGAACAGAAAATTTGGATGAAAAACTCTTTCTACCCAGGCAGGTAGGAAATGCTATAGCCAGTGAAACTAACTGGGTAGGGAAACTGAGTCCCTTATCTGCCAGAGGGACTTTTCCAGGCTTCTGGTGTTAATGAGATTGATGGGGACAGACCCATGTGTTCTGGTTCTAACCACTAGACCACACGGCCTCTGTATGGCTTACACAGGGAAGGTCCAAGGAGAAACTCCCTTCCTAGGCCCAGCCTAGAATGTAGTCTCTTCCCCAGCGAACATGGCTGGGCCTGTGGAGGCCGCACTGGGCCAGGGTGCGGTGGGGGATGCTGGGGGGTTTCTGCCCACACATATGGTTTCCAGATTCCAGGGGATGAAAAGGAGGCCCTGAGGGGCGGAAACGGGGGATGTGTGATGACAAATTTAGACTGATTGCTTAAAAAAAAAAAAGCCAAGAAACCCTAAAAAATAAAAGCAAAAATTCCACCAGAAAACCAAAGGGAATTATTTGATTGTGAAACTGAGCGCCATGAGGCACAGCACGGTTTAATGCGGAACAGTATCAAGAGACTCTGGCTGTTCAGAGGATTTGAGGAGGGAGGGAGGTTCTGCCAGCTGTTCCTGCCTTGTCTATTGATGTTTGGGACTGGGACAGCATTGGGCAGGATGCCTGGGAGATATCCGGGGTCAGGAGCATGTGTGCGTGCGTACGTGCGTGTGTATTTGTACGATCTTGCAAGGTGTGGGCCCTTCAGACAGTTATCAGGACCAATGTCCTGCTGACTGTGGCTAAGGACCCTCCCTAGCTCATGCCAGGAGCTACTCCAGTGAAGTCTCTGGTTGGTCCATACCCGAGACCATGCAAAGGGATGGTAAGGTGGGGGTTGGGGGTGTCTCAGAGTTCCAGCCTTTAGGGAAATGGCCAGGAACAGAAGGTAAAAGAGAGGACATCTGCCTGGAATTTGCCTGCAGCAAGCCCAAGGGGGTCAAAGGTCAAGGGGGGACCAGGGGGACTTCCTGAAGCTCTCAGGGGAGTGCCAGCCAGCCAGGCCGTTGTGCAAGCTCTGGGCTGGATGGTTAGAGCAGGCTGGTAGAGGGGCCAGGCCTGCTCAGTGGCCAGAGTGAGGACTGTCCAGTCCTTTCAGCCTGTCCCATCGTCATCTGGGGCTCAAATCATGCTCTTCCTCCTCCAGGAAACCAGGATCCTGTCCCCAAGGGAGCACCTCAGTGGCTGTGTTCCCATCCAGAGCTCTTCTTCCCTAAAGTCACCATTCTGCCAAAAGCCAGAAAACCCTTCTTCAATAAGCCTCTTTCTTCCAATTCCACTCTGATTCCTAGAGAGGTAAGAGGGTTTGTGAGATGCTTACAAGGTCCCAGGCCTAGAGGACAAGGTTTAGGGTAAAGGGAAGAGAAACCAGCGCCCAGGGCCTGCTCCAGAGCCAGGGCCAGGGCTCAGTTTCCAGAGGTACAGCACTGTTCTTGGTGAAGCTTTATGAGAGCTGTGCAAGGTTTGCTGTTTACTCACATTAAAAACCAAGGTTCTATGGGGCATGATTAGCCTGCTGGTGAGGCTAATAACTGATAGGGCAAAGACCTGCACTGGTTCTTTCCAGAGTCAGTTCAAGCTGCCTTGGCTGGAGGTGGAAAACGAGCATCGGGAAGGGCCCCCAGGACAATGTCTGCCCCACCATGGGCACGGGATCACTGCCAACTGCTGCTGAATCTCACGGAGAAGGGACAAGATCCAACTTCTCTTAGATTCAGTATCTATGAAAACAGGAGGTGGAAGCAGCGGCTTGGTGGTTTCTAAATGAGGTTCCTGGGCACCCTGGCATTCGGTGGAGATTAGGGTGGGGGTGGAAAGGACAAGCTGGGGCTGGGGATTTAGCTCAGTGATTAGAGTGCTTGCCTTGCAAGCACAAGGGCCTGAGTTCGATCCCTGGCACCACAAAAAAAAAAAAAAAAAAAAGAAAGAAAGGACAAGCTGATGAACGGGGGCCCAGCCCAGCTTTCACCAGATATGCTCAGGATATTAAATCAGCGATTAGACGTTCACGAAAGTCTCTATTTGAACAGGATTCCACAGAATTCCATGGTCTCTGAGATCTCCACAGTTCTAGTCCTGTGGGAGGCAGGAGCAGTTCAGGTCCTGGGCTGAGGAGAAAAGCTAGGGGATCCAGTGAGGGAAGTGGGGGTGAATTATATCTGGGCTTCTAGCCTTGTGGAAGAAGCCAGGGATGAAACAGGTTTGCCTTCGAGCTGTGAGATTGGCTACAGCAGGTGGGGGGGTGAGCTGCAAAGATATATGGCACCTGCCTCTGCACCTGGGAAACACAAACAGAACTTTGGCCGCAGCAGCCTGGGAACCAGGAACGGTACTCATCTTCCTGGGGTCAAAAAAAACGCTCCTTTCCCTGTTTTCGATCCTGTCTTGCCCTAATGGACATCAGTTGCTGGTTGCCAACCAAGGGCAACTCAACCTGCCATGACCTCATCGTATGGCTGACTGCTCAGTTCAGATTACTTCAAGAACTGGATGTGGTGGCACCTGCCTGTAATCCCACACTCTAGGAGGCTGAGGCAGTAACATCACAAGTTTGAGCCCAGTCTGAGCAACTTAACAACTTAGCAAGACCATGTAAATAAAATTTTAAAAAAGAATGGGGGGGGGGTGGTTGGATGCAGCTCAATACAAAGACCATGGGTCCAATCCCTAATACAGGAAGAAAAAAAAAATGACTTCAAAGGCAGAGCTGCCCTGGGAAAGGAAAGCACCAATCCTGGGCATTCAGAGCAGGGACCGATCCCCTTGGACGAACCCTGCTTTGTGCTCCTTTATTGGCCAGCCTAGGCCAAAGTTTGCTGCTGCTCTGCCTTGGTTTTCCATTTTGGAACATGGTCATGAGAACAATGTCACTCTCCTGGTGGCTTGAGCAGGTACAGCTCCTGGATAGCATCATCTCCATGCCAGGTGAAGAGTTGACCAAGCACTGAACTATCCAGCATCCTCCTTCTAGCCCACTGTCCCCCCCCGACGAGCCTGACCACTGTTCACCCTCACCCTGCTGCAGGGCCCAGCCTCGCCCCACACAAGCAAAGCTGCCAGCAGGGTCCTTTGTGGTGCTGCTCCCGTGTGGCACTGCCTAGGGGCCCCACCATGGGGCAACAGATGGACCTATGGTCTCTACAGAACAATAGTGGGGGAGGGGCCCTGGCATCACCCGCCCCAAACAGGAAGCACTGCATGAGCTTCAAAGGACTGGCAGGGCCAAGGGGCTGAGTGGTGGAGCCAGTGCCAGGGCTGACGGCTGCCTGAAGAGCTGCCTGCCAGTCTCAGGATGCCCAGCCTTGTGGTGGGGGCTGGGGTGCAGTGGCAAGACTGCTGGAGCATGGGCAAGAGGGTGCTTTGCATGCTCACAGCTTTAGCTTCCAGGATGGAAGCAGGTTGGGGAAAGGGGGCTTGGATGCTGGGCTGTTTCACTTTGGATGCCACTGGCCAGTGGGACTGCAGGTTCCCTCCCAGGCTAGTCTGCCAGGCCCTCCAGCGAGCAACAAGAGGGCAGGGCTGGCACCAAGCCTGCCGCCCACTCCCTGCCTCCTGCTCCCAGCTGCTCTGCTCAGAGCCTTTTCCTTTCCACTTCCTGTTCACACAGGGGGGGCGGGAAGTGGAGGGAGGAAGCTGGGGGGAGTCGTGTAGGGGGGACCCATTGAATAAAAGGAATTAACCGTTTCCCTCCTCTGACCTCTGGGAATTTCCGCCTGTGAAAGTGTCTCGAAGAATCGGTAGAGCCAGGGAGATGGAGAGGAGGTGTGCCCCCTCTGAGCCCCTCCCCCCCGCTGGTGGTGGGGCCAGATAACTCCCTCTGGGCCCCTAACCTTTTGTTTCCCTGGCGCCAAAGGGGCAGCGCCAAGGGCGGCCCTGGAGCCTGGTGGCCTCGGGGACCCCTCCAACCAATGGGATTGGTGCCAGACCCTAACCTGCTCCCCGAGCCGTGGGGAGAAGGCAGGAACCCGAGAACGATGGTCCCGAGGGGAATGAGCTCACACCCAGGATGCCAGGCTGAGCCGCGCGCCCTGTGTGCAGGACTGGGGCTCTTAGCCAGTCTGCCCCGCGGACGGGAGGAGGGCGGGCCGGCAGGGCCGGGGACGCCAGGCGGGCACACCCTCTAGCGGCCACTCCCCCAAGAGTGGAGGTTCGGGACGCCGGTAGACAGCGCCACCTCGTGCCCGCGGGCAACTGGGCAGGGCGGCCCCCAGGGCCTTCTGAAGGGCAGGACTCAGGAAGCACCTGCTCCCCAGGACCAGTGCCCGCCCAGCGTCTCCCCCAGGTGGCTTCCTTGTTTACAGGCCTCCTGCCCTGGTTTCAGCGTCACCGCCTGTGGCCACACCTCCTATTTCCAGTGACCGCTCCAGGAGCAGCTCATTCATCTTGGCCCCTGCCCGCACAGCTGCTCCCCCCTCTTCTTTCTGACCCTCCCCCAGGCTGAGGGCCAAAGCCCCGAAGGCCTTTTTTCTGCTCTCCATTCCAGGCCTCACTTGGTTTCCAGGGATCTAAGAGCTGTGGCTTCCCGTTGCCCTGACTCACCGGAACCCCATTCTGTCAGTGCCAGGGAAGCCAGAGGCCTTTTCCCAGGAAAGAGGAAGCAGCCTAGGACCAGATGGGCTGGCTCAGAAGAAAGAAGGGGAAGGGGCGTCCCAGGCTGCTTTAGCCAAACCCTCTGGGAACAGGGGGCAAAGGGGCAGTGTTCGCTTAACATGTACTAGGCACCATTATGTGTAAACACAGAAGCCCTGAGCTGTTTTAGTTGAACAAACAAGTGACCACGCCACTGGCAGACCAAGGTTTTACACCCACTACTGATGGGTAACAGAGACCCCTGAGCCCTCCTTGAGCCATGATATCTAGGTGTGAGTCTTAGGCCACACGGAAAGAGGAAAGGACCAGGGATCCCAAACCCTGCAACAGCAGAGTGAAAACACATTAGGATGCACTCTACCCACCCATTTGTTCCTATTCTTGCTTCAGGGGAAAGAGAGGGAGCCTGGGTAGTGGGCAGCTTCTAACCTGGGTTGGCAGAGGCTGTGAAGAGATCCTGTTGTTCTAGGGAATTCAGCAGTGACAGATCCAACCAGGAGTGCAGAAGATAACATTACTATGAGAGGATTCGGCTGGGGGAGAGAAGCGGGCATTTACCAGCCAGGTAAGCCTGACCCCAGCCTGATTAAAGGAATACTTTTTTTTTTTTTTCAATCTGGGCCAGCTGGTAGACCACACCCATTGGGCTGGGCAGTGCACCACGAACACCTGTTGGGGCAAAAGGTATGCAGCTGCTGTCATGGGAAGGCCCCACTCCAGGACTCCCTAGGACTCAGCCTCCAAAGCCAACTAAGGGAGTGTAATCTGGGGGGAGGAGCAGCTCACCGGAGCAAGGTGAGGAGAAAACAAATCTGTCAAATGCCCTTGTATAGTGGCAATAGTCAGCAAAGTCAGATAAAGCCATGAAGGCAGGAATCCAAGCTGGCAGAAGGGCAAACAAAATATAGCATGTGTAAGGGCTAGTGGAAGGAAGAATAAGGGGCTCAGAATCATAGCCAGGTAGTGGAGACATCCAGAAAATTCTTGGGACAACAAGGAAGGGAAAAGCTGAAGCAGAGTGACCTAGAAAATTCTGTGGGCAGCAGCACCATCTGCCGGCTGGAGGGAGGAACAGTCCCTGTTCTGGATTCAGGATGGTGGGCTGCAATGCCCAAAGCAGCCTTGGAGACAGAGGACTGAGTGGACAAGGAAGTGAGCAGAATCTGGCAAACTCATCCTGTCTCACGTGAAGGGCTGTGTGCCAAGGCTGGAAGGCTTCAAGCCTGGCAGTCCCTTGGAGCACCCAGCACTCCTAGAGATCACTCGCACCCGCTCAACGCTGCACTAGTGCCAAGCCAGCAATCTCAGAGCTATCAGTGCAGCACAGACAGTTTAATGCTCTCCACTCATCGCTATCTTCCACTGTCCCTGTGAGGCCCTCACTCCTCACACAGGAACCCGAGTGGGAACCACTGTCCCTGCCAGGGCCCACACCTGAGAGGACTGAGGAGACTTTCTACCTCCCGGACGTACCAGGCAGAGAGAAGAGACTGCTTCCCCTGAGGGAGAAAAGGGAGGTCCAGAGGCCAGAAGGGAGAAGGATACTCTCAGTCCAGGAGGTGAGGGTGGGGAGTAACAAGGATAAAAGAGCTGCTGGACACAGGGGTGGCAATGGGCTGAAGGCCTGGAAGGACAGCAATCTAAGGCAGGGTTGAACCACAGTGGGAGGCTGGCAGTGACTCCCACTCCCACCCACCCACCCATACAACTGTAAGATGACAGCACAGACCAGGTGTGGCCTTCCCAAGAGGCACAAGCAGCTGTTCCCCTTGCCTGTCCACCACGAGGGGAGCACCATCCTACAGCCAGCTGAGGTACTCCTCCTCATAGCGCTGGGGGTCGATGAAGGGCCGGTCAATGGAGCGGATCATCAGCTCCCCACAGTACACACACTCAGCAGCCACGAGTTCATCTAGGTCAGCCTTGAGCTGTTCCCGGCTGGGCCCCCCAGAAGCTGTTCCACCCTCAGCCTCTTTGGCCCGGGCAGAGCCCTTGGCTGGGGGTGGTGTGGCCCCTAGCTTTCGCTGCAGCTCCTCGAGCCGGGCCTGTTTATAGGCAGGAAGGCCAGGCCGCACGGCCTGCAGCAGGCAGTCAGCGTGGAACATGTGGCCACAGAGGAAGAGGTAAAAAGGGCGGTTGAGCAGTGGAAAGTCACAGGTGGCACATTTGTCCTGGGGCTCCACAGTGCCATAGCGGCCCCGTAGCTCCTGCAAATCTCGCCGGATGCGCTGGGCACTGGCTGTGGCTTCTTCCATCTCCCGCTGTAGCTCCTGGATATGTTGGTTGTAGGCCTTAAGTGAGCTGCAGATTGCCTCTTTGAAATGGTCAATGGTGACAAAATCAGGGAAGAAGGGCAGTACATCCTCAATCTTGAGCAGAGGGCAGCTGGCCAGGCAGGCCATGGCCGTCTGCACGTCTTCCTCTTCCTGCACCACGTGCCGAGCGATCTTCAGCCACAGCTTCTTGCGCAGTTCCTCATCCTCCTCTGGCAAGTCTGCACATTGCTTAGCGAGGTCCACATCCACCTATAGGGAAACTACAGGCATTAGGGTCAAGCCTCTCCCCACCCCAGCCTGAGACTGTGGGACAGACACTTGCAGAGAGAACTTGGGCCTGAGGGGAGGCCCCAGGCAGGATTCTCGCCACTCTAGGCAGCAAGAGGGCCAGGATAGAAGCCTACATCCGTAATGGGCCCATCCCTATCACAGCTATGGAAAACTACTAATGTGGCAGGGGTCCAACTTTAGTGAATTTAAAAATCACCTTGGACCGGGCATGGTGGCACACGCCTATAATCACAACACTCCTCAGGAGACTGAGGCAGGAGGATCACTGTGAGTTTAAGGCCTGTCTGGGGTACAAAGTGAATTCAAGGCCAGCCTGAACTACATAGCGAAACCCTGTCTCAAAAAGCCATCAACAACAAAAAAATCACTTTGGAACATAGTCAAAATTCTTTTTTTTTTTTTTTTGTTTGTGCTGCCAGGGCCTCCTGTACTGTCCAGAGTGCTTTTCTTTTATAATACTAATCAAACCTATGAGATGAAAACACTTTATAACATTGCCCCCATTTTAAAGCCAAATAATCTGAGGCATAAGGAAGTTTAGAAAGTAGCCCAAGGTCACAAGCTTAGTTAAATGGCAGGGCCAGAATTCAACATTGACTTCTATATTCTTAACCTCTACATTACAGTGCCTCTCTGCAACAGAAATAAGGACACTCTACCCTTGCCCATCTTCCTCCCAGCCCTTCTGTCTCTTGAGCTACTGCTCTCCAGGTCCCTCTCTTGGCTGGGATCAAGTCTTACCTGCAGGGCCAGATCCACAGCCTCCTCATACAGCTCCAGTACCTTGTAGACATGGACACAAGCACGGTGGTGGCCATGCTCAGCACAGAGCCGCAGTGCATACTTGAGGTCGTAATGCACACGGTGCGGGCTGGCACCAGCCTGCTCTAGGTAAGCCAACAGTGAAGCTGGTTGGCCACGGGCGTACAGTGATAGCAGGTAGTTGTGAATGGCCTGCTCAGTCTCCCCAAGCACATTCACGCAGAACTCCATGTAGCGGATGGCCTGGCTCACCTGCTGGGCCTCACCACCCTGGCTATAGTTCACCAGAGCAGGGATGAGCTGCCGGGCATCTAGCCGGCTGCCCATCTCAATCCAGGCATCTACCAGCTGGCGGGGGATGTGACGGATGAGGATGGGTGAGAACTTGTAGAAGAGCTGGGGGTCACGGTGGCGGGCAAGTACAGCCAGGGCCTCTTCGTAGGCCTCATGCTGGCAGTGGTATGCCACCACCCGTTCATAGTCCTGCATGATCACGGCAAAGTATACCATATGCTCTGTGTCCCCATGACTGGCAAGCAGCTCATGGATAGAGGCCCGGCTGGCAAAGAGCCACTCCTTGTGGCGAGGGCTGCTGAGAAAGGTGCGGAAGCGCTCCCGTGTTTCCCGGTAGAGGTTCAGGGCCTCTGGGTCACCCTGCAGAGCCCCAAGTCGGCTCAGATAGAGTTCTGTCAGCCAGGTGGTCAGCAGCGTGGCCTGGGTACGCTCACCTGGCTTCAGACTAGCTAGTTTTCGCTGCAGGAACTCAGCCAGAGCCTCCTCCTGCCGGGCCTCTAAGAACTTCAGGGCAATCTCCTCAAAGTAGCTCTGGGTCTGAGCATAGCAGTGGGCACTTTCCAGGTAGCGACGCTGACGGAAGCAGAAATCGGCTTCCCGGGCCAGGACTGTGTCCAGACAGTCAGGTCGGTCCCGACAATACTCCTTGGCCAGGTCAAAGCGGTTCATGTCCAGGTAGGTGCGCCAGACATCCCGGGCCTCACGCTGCACATGGTAGCGGAAGACAGCACGCTCGGTGTAGGCCCACAGCTGACCCGTGGAGGAGTCCTTCACCATGTGCTTGAGTGGCCCAAACTTCTCCAGGAAGTGATCCCGCAGTACCACCTGCCCTGTCAGCGTGCACACAGCCTCCACCCGGTCTACCAACAGCAGTAGGAAGTGGAACTGCGTCAAGACGATGGCTAAGGGCGGGCTGGCCCCAGGCCCTACTCCCTCTGGGTACTCCCAGACACGCTCTTCGCTCAGGAGGGAGTCAGGACGCCCACAGTCCAAGGATCCATACAACACACCATCCCCCATCATCCAGGCAAAGGCCCTGGGTGCAGAGCGCAGCTTGGGCGTATAGAAGGCCAACTCGCTGTAGCCTAGGTTGCTGGGAAACTCACGGAATGGGGGTGGGTGGTCTGTGTAGGCAGCAAAGAGCCCTGAGAAGCCCTGGGCCTCAGCCCCCTCTGCTGCTGCTCGGCCTATGAACTGGAAGAGGCGCTGCCGAGTGGTGGCAATAACAAAGCCGCGGCCATCAGGACCCCGCTCGGCCTCCAGGGAGCACACAGGTGCTGGACCCCCTTCTTCATTCAGCACATACAGTGGACGGAAGTAGAGATCTGGAGCAGGGCCAAAAAGCCCACCCTCACTGGCTGAGAGCTCTGCTTCAAAGATCTGGCCTTGGGCAGTTCCGACCAGGATGGGGCCTGTGCTGCTCTCAGAGCCTAGAGGCTTGTTCCAGCCCACACTCTCCACGAGCTGCCCCTTCCAGCGTGCTAGCGGCCGTACCTTCTGTCCATTACGGTTCACGTAAAGGACCTCAGTGCTGCTCAGAGCAATCAGCAGGTGAGAGCCTGGAGTGGGCAGAATACGGTACCTGAGTGGACGCTTCCATTCCCACCCTCAGGTTCCTCCCAATCCCTCCCTGTCAGATCCGCCCACCCAGGCAGTGACTCATCTACATCCCTTTCCTCCAATCTCCACCACCAAATTACCAGTAGGGTCCAGGAACATCTTGTGCACTTTTGCATCATCCTTGCGCCCCAGTTCCATATGGTTGGGTTCGTTGGCCTTGCCCAAGTCAATGCTGTAGGTACAAGAGTCACACAGTCAGTCTAGAGAAAGGCAGATCCTTTTCTAGATCATGGACCTCTTTAATAATCTGATAAAAGCCACAGTCTTCCTTCCCTTGAATCTACATATACATAAAAAATTCAGAATATAATCCCAAGAGAAGCCTGAAATCTATATAGGGTCCAATTTAAGAACCCTCAGCTAGTTGGGTATGGTGGTGCATGCCTGTAATCCCAGCACTTAGAAGGCTAAGGCAGGCGGATCACTGTGACTTTGAGGCCTGCCTGGGCTACACAGTGAATTCAAGGCCAACCTGAACTATATAGCAAGACCTTGTCAAAAAACAACAAACAAAAAATAAATAAGAAAAACAACAAAAAAACTCCCTCCCAGTTAGCCAGGCATTATAATGGTACCCATCTGTAGTCCCAGCACTCTGGAAGACTGAGGGAGAATGATGGCAAGTTTAAACCCAGCTGGTAGATAATTTAGTGACTTAGCAAGATCCTGTCTCAAAATTTTAAAAAGGCAGAAGAGGAAAGGAATGTAGCTCTGTGTAAAGGCCCTGGGTTCAATCCCAAGTATCACAAAACGAAAAACCCATCAGCTCTGAGAACTTGCCGAGCTTGTTCCAAGAAGTCTCTAAGAAGCCTTTCCCTTGTGCGCCAAACATCACCAGTACCCCGGCAAGCCTGGGCAATTTAGCAGTTTAACAAGACCCTCTTCATTTCAAAATAGAAAATAGGAAGCAGCTCAGGCGAAGGCCCTGGGTTCCATCCCCAGGGCTGCCAAAGGAGAAAAAAAAAAAAAAAAAGAAAATAACAAAGCAAAGGGAGCTAATGGTTACCCAGAACTTTCTATACACCAAGCAGCATGCCAAGAGCTTAGTCTAGCATTATCTCAATTGATGTTCAAAATAACCTTAAAGGGTGTCTCATTTAAATTATGTTTAAATTTTATCCAAAGTACACTCTTGTTCTAAAGAATCAATGCAGTTGGGCATGGTAGTGTGTGCCTGGGAGGCTGAGATAGGAGGATCCCTCTGAGTTTGAGGCCAGCCTGGGTTACACAGTGAGTTTAAAGCCAGTTTGAATTATGGAGACTGTCTCAATCAATCAATTAATCAATAAAAGGTAATGATTTTCTTCTCAAACTTATTATTTCCAGCGAGAAAATTGATGTTAACATCTTTTTCATGTCCATAAATTTGTTGCTTATATTATAAAAATGCCTTTATACTATATATATGTGGATTAATTTATAATTTGCCTTTGTCAATTAATGGTATTTCATGATTATTTCCTCAGTCAATAGACATAGCTGTAACTTATCATTTTATTTTGTTTGTTTTATTTTTTGGGGGGTGCCGGGGATCGAACTCAGGGCCTTTGCAAGCACTCTAACCACTGAGCTAAATCCCCAGTCCCAATTTATCATTTTAATAACTATACATTCCATTTTATAGCTGGACCATAATTTAATCACTGTTACCCCTTTGATGGGCTTTGGCTTGGGTCCAGTCTTTCCTACCACAAATAATATTGTGATCAATATTCTTATGTCAATACCCCTGCAAACAGGTACCTTTCTTTCTACAGTATGCCCCAAAGTGGGATGAGTGGATCAAAGCTAGAGTTGTTTTTTTGTTTTGTTTTGGGTGCTAGGGATCGAACTCAGGGCCTTGCGCTTACTAGGCAAGTGCTCTACCACTGAGCTAAATCCCCAGTCCTAGAGACATTTTTTTAAACTATAAGATTGCTTTTTCTTTTTTTTTTAACTTTAAAAAAATTTTTATTTTAGTGGTACATTTTAGATATATATAAAGATAACATGAACCATAGGCAATTTGTACCTGTACATGGTATATCTTACTGCTGCTTTTTTCCCCATTCCTGGGGTTGGGGATTTCACTCAGTGGTTAGAATGCTTGCCTGGCAAGCACAAAGCCCTGAGTTCGAGCCCCAGTATACACACAAAAAAAATCAACAAAAAAACCTCACCACTTTTTTTCCCATTCCCCTCTCCTCCCTTCAACCTCTCCTCCCCTCCTTATTTACAAAAGCTTTGTTTCCCTTCTTTTTCTTCCATAAGATTGCTTTTTCAAAAGATAGTGGCAACTTTATGTATGAGAGTCCAGTTCCTTGAATCTTCACTAGTGCTGTTTAATACTTTTTGATTTTTGCCAGTCTGATAGGCTAAAAAAAGGTATCTCACTATTATTTTAATTTGTATTTCTCCGAGTTTGAGAATATTCTCATGTTTATTAAAAAAAATTGTTTTTCTGTACTGAGGATTGAACCCAGCTAACACGAGCTCCATCCCTAACACCTTTTTCCCCCCATTTTGAGACAGGTGGCACTAAATTGTCCAGGCTGGCCTCGAACACAAGATCTTCTGGCCTCCACTGCAGAAGCTGGGATTACAGGTGTGTCACCATCCTGGCCTGCTTATTGGAAATGTAAGGCTTCTCTCTGTGCACTGCTTGTTTGTATTCTTTGCCCTCCCTTTTCTACTGAATTGTCTTTTTCTTACTAATTTTTAAGGGCTTGCTGAGTATGGAGGTGCATGTCTGTAATCCCAGCACTCTGGGAGGCTGAGGCAGGATGATCACAAATTCAAGTACAGCCTGAGCAACACAGTGACTTAGCAAGATCCTGTCGTGAAAAAAAAAAAAAGGCTGCAGATATAGTTCACTGCCACGAAATAAATAGCTTTTAAAGGAATTGAGATGTAAAACACATTCCCACATCTTTTCTCTTGACCTGATTCATACTGCATTTGTTTCATCTTTTTTTTTTTTTGGTGCTGGGTATTGAACTCAGGACCCTGTGCTTGGAAGGCAAGCCCTCTAACCACTGAGCTAAATCCCCAGCCCGTTTCATTTTTTTAAAAAATTTTTAAAAAAATTTTTTTGGGGGGTGCTGGGGATCAAACTCAGAGCCTAGCACTAAATTTTCAACCCCTCCATTTGTTTCATCTTAACAGCAATTATTATGCAGTGAAAGATATCTATAAAACTGGGCATGGTGGCACACCCCTGTAATCCCAGCACTTGGGAGGCTAAAGCAGGAGAACTGCATTGAGTTCGAGGCCAGCCTGGGCTTCATAGCGAGACCCTGTCTCAAAAAACAAAACAAACCACTCCTCACAAAAAAAACCAAAAGATATCTAGAGATCTACAAATACAGATTTCCTAGCTTGAATAAGGTCCCTTTAGACAAGAACACAGAAATTAAATGTTCTTTCAATATTCTCATTTTTAAATATTTAAATAAATATTCCATCTAGAATTGATTTTCGTGAGACAAAGCCTAACTGTTATTGTGTGTGGTTCTTTTTTTTTTAAGAAAGGGTCTCGGGGCTGGGGATTTAGCTCAGTGATTAGAATGCTTGCCTTACAAGCACAAGGCCCTGAGTTCAATCCCCGTCACCACAAAAAAAAAAAACAAAAAAAAAAAAAAAAAAAAAAAAAAAAGAAAGGGTCTCGATAGATAGTCCAGTTTGGCCTTGAACTCACTATGTAGCCCAGACTGGCCTCACACTTGTAGCGATCCTCCCGCCTCAGTATCCTGATTACAGGTGTGCATGTACCACCCCACCTGGCTCTAGCTGTTTTATTCTAGATGGTTTTCTAGACAGATAAACATTTTGCTGGCACCTTTATCATATATTATTCCATTTCTAATGGATATATTTCAGGACTCTAGACGGTTCCAGTGATCTATATGACCAACTTGTGAGCTGGGCTACTCTACAGATGAAAGACCATGTTGAGAGAGATTAGATGCCTTGCTCAAGATTCCACAGTTGCAAACTGAATCCATGTCTCTCTGATTTTTTAATGACTAAACTATATTGGTTCTGTTTGGGAGGGGTTAGGGAAGAAAGACCCCAGTCAGTTGGTAGTCAAAAATACCCCTCCACTCCCCTCTCCTAAACCTAGTTACCGAAGGAGGGTATCCTTCCCCAGGCTCAGACAGAGCTGATTGCAAGAGACCACAAGACTGGTGATTCGCTCGGCAGGCGTAAAATCGATGCGCTGCTTTGTGAAGATGGGCACTTCCTTCTCCAGCTGGGCATTCACATAGCCTGCAGGGCAGAAGTGAAGAAAAGATTAGCTACAGAAGGAAAGGAGAGGCAAAAAAACCAACCTCAAGAAACAGCAGTGCTGCTTGCTACTTTCCCACCACCTTTCTACCCCTAAGCGCTTGGTTAACAAACAGTTTGGTATCAAGTGGTTTGCTGGTCACCTTTGCAGGAGTCTTGTACTCTTCCCACATTGCTGACTTGAGATGCTGTTACAGCATGCTGTACCTCCTCCCAGTGGTGATGGGGGAGAGGGGGATGAGTCTGGTAGGGAGGTAGTCTGGACCCAGCAATTCCAGCTCCATTCTCTCTCCTCCTCTCTGACCATGCAGTCGTGAGACTCAGTGAGTCTCCAAAAGACTGAAAGGCAGAGGAAGCCCTGAGGAACCGTTCCAGTCACCGGTGTGAACACACTGCAGCTGGTTTCTCTCTAATCAGTTGTTCAAAATATCCCAGGGCTCTGCCAACTCTGCTCTACTTTCTACAAAATTTCCCCTGAAATCCAGGCTGCACCCAGCTCTAGCCAAGGCCAAGAATATTTCATTTCCATTTTTCCCTGTTCAGTGACTAAATTCCCTTCAGGACCATCTCTCCTTCCTCCGTAATAGTCATCTTCCACCAACTTCTTTACCTAGTCTCTCCCTCCCACTCACCGAAGGGAAGGGGCCTGGTGGAACAGCACAGAATGTATTGGGAGAAGCCCAGAGCTTATTCAGTACTCCCAAGAGCCTAACTGCAGCCTTGTAGGAAAGCACATCCTCATCTGAGCCCCAATTCGTTCTTGAGAAAGGACCCTAGCGGCAGGGCCTAAATCAAGCGGCTGCTCCTGGACCGCTTTCAAACTTCGACCCTCGGCCAGCTGAGGACCAAGGGAGCCGGAGAAGGGGCTGGGTCTCGCATGCACGTCCCGGAGGAGATTCCGAGCTCGTGGCGCTGGCCTCCCCGCTCCTCCCCGCAGGCGCTGGGAGAGCCTTACCCGAGTGGGGGATGGCCACACTAGGGCAGCCGGGCTGCAAGACGGCCGAGCGGGACAGTGAGTCTTCGTACTCGTCCAGGATGGACGCCATGGTGCTCGGTCTCTAGGCTCTTCCTCTGGGGCCCCGGGATCACAACTGGGCTCCCCTCAGGCCCCGTCGCCCCAGATCGGAAGCTGCAACTCCCCAACCTCTGACAGATCCCGCCGCAGCTTCCTTTTAAAAGCCCTGAAGATCTCTCGCGCCTTACAGAGCGAGAAGATCGCCGAGCCCACCCCCGAATCTGGTGCAATCCTGCAGCCCACTCCCGCCCTCAAGAGATCACAAGAGCCTCTGAGCCGACCCCAGGTGGTTGCAACCTCGCCCTGGCAGCTCAGCTGACGCCCGCCCCGTGACGCGAGCCTATGACATAACTTCCGGTTCCGAAAGGCCCCCCCCCCCCGCGTTAGCCGTAGCGAAACGCCGGCCGAGCGCCGCTGGGGGCCGTGGTGAGGACTGCTGGAGTGGTCCGGCCCTACCCAGCGCCAGACCTACCGCGAGGCCGTGCTGCAGTTCCGCGCCTCGACGCGAGGCGGCAGGCCCTGCCCTCTCAGCCCCTTCCTCGACCCGACCCGAGCGGTCGGACCCCAGCTGATACTCGGCTTTCAACACCAGACTTCTTCCCTCAGATGGTCTCTCAGCCTGGATAAATTGCCCAAAGGCCCTCGTCTTCTCCAGTCGAATCCCTGCCGCGGTCCGTCTTCACAAGGCACAGGCAGAGCAGTCCCAGCCCCCCTCCCACCCCTGGAACCCACTGGCTTCCAGAAAGTGGCAGAGCTGGGAGGAGGTCAGACCCGCAGAAGCCCTGTGCCGGTACTCAGCCTGGTCCACGGTGGCCCTCGCGTTCGTGGAGGGCAAGGGCGACCGTGGAGCACCTGCCGTGCGTGAGGCCTCGAGCTGCGCTGGAGTCAAAGATGAGCACGGCCGCCCTCCCCGGGGGAAGGCCGTCAGCCCGTAGGAGCGGTGGGTGATTGACCAGTGCGTAGATCATTCATGCCAGGAAAGTGGGGTTTTAAAATTTTTTCTTTAATGTATTTTAAAAAAATTTTAATGGTACATTTTAGATACACATAGTGATAACATTCATTATAGGGGATTTGTACTGTACATGATATATCTTGCTGCTGCTTTTTTTCCCATTCCCCTTCCCTCCCTTCACCCCTCCTCCCTCCTTATTTATAGAAGCTTTGTTTCCATTTTTTCCTTCTATTTCTTATTTTTCTTCTCCATCTGTTCCTTTCCCCCTCCCCCTCCATTGTTCCCCTTCCCATTTGAACAGTTTCTTCCCAATATAATACATTTTAGTCTTTATTTACACTTTCAGTATTTTTAATTTTTATTGGGACATGTTTGTAGTACAAACATGGAAAGTGATTGTTGGATTTATGAATGAAGTCACTTATTCCAGAAATGAACACCCAGTCTTTGCCAGGAACTCTTCCAGCCTCTGGGGACATAGCACGGAACCAAACAAATGTCCTTGTCTCCCTGGAGCACACTGAAAGATGTGGGCACAGCTCTGTGGGAGCATGAAGGAGCACAAGAAAAAACCCGCGAAGCCTAGCAAGAGCAAGAGACATGCAGGTGGGTGGAGATGTTGGGAGGTGCTAGCCCAAAACACCGCTTTTGGCTTCTCTCTTCCACCTGCCTGGTCTGCCTAGATGGACTCTGTCTCCTTCTGGGGGCCCCGGACTCTCCCTTGCTGAAGCAGACACCCCTTGGCCAGGATCATCACTGCCCTCACTTTTTTTTTTAATTTTTATTTTTACCAAGAACATGTATTGGTACATTCTATACATAAAGATCATAATCAACATGGTTATTTTGTACCTGTACATGACTTATCTTGGTTTTCCCCCCGTTTCCCCTCCCCTCCTTTCCATTCACCCACCCCTCCCTATTTGCGACAAGTTTATTTACATTTTTCCATTTTTTTCCCTTTTATCTTTTCTTTTAACCTTCCTTCTTTATCCCTCTTTTCCCTATCTAGTTCTCCTCTCTTTTGAGTACTATCCTTTTTTTTTTTACATAATATCTATTATACCCCTTTGTCCTTATTTACACTTATGGTTTCTCATATCAGAGAAACAATTCAATGTGTACTGGTAAGTGTGATTTATTTCACTTAATAGTATGTTCTCAAGGAACATCCATTTACATACAAATGACTCTAGTTTATCCTTTTTTATGGTGGTGTAGAAAAACCACATTGTGTAGAAAAACCACATCTTCCTTAGCCGTTCATTAGTTGTTGGGCATTTAGGTTGTTTCCAAGACTCAGCTATTACAAATTGTGTTGCTATGAACATGGTTGTACATATATCACTGTGGTATGATGATTTTAATTCTTCTGGGAAGATACCAAGCAGAGGAATAGCTGGGTCAAATGGAACCTCTAGTTGTAGTTTTCTGAGGAATCTCCACACTGATTTCCACAGTACTCTAAAAAAGGAAATTGAGAGGGATTTCAGACAATGGAAAGATATCCCATGTTCATGCGTAGGAAGAACCAACATAGTGAAAATGGCCATACTTCCTAAATTCCTATACAGACTTAATGCAATTCCAGTCAAAATACCAATAACATACTTCACAGAATTAGAAAAGGCAATCTTGAAATTTATCTGGAACCAGAAGAGACCAAGAATAGCAAAAACAATTCTGGGCAACAGGAATAAGGCAGGGGGCATCACAGTCACTGACTTGAAATTATATTATAAAGCTTCTGTGATAAAAACAGCATGGTATTTGCATGAAGACAGACCCGGGGACCAATGGAACAGGCTAGAAGATGCAGAGATAACTCCGAACACAATTACCTCATCTTTGGCAAAGGAGCCAAACACCCTCACTGGAAGAAAGATAGCCTCTTTAATAAATAGTGCTGGAAAAATTGGCTTACCACATACCGAAAACTAAAACTAGATACATGTCTCTCACCATGTACTAAGCTAAAATCAAAGTGGATCAAAGATCTAAACATTAACACAGAAACACTAAATCTCCTGGAGAATAAAATAGGAAGAACTCTTGGAGACATAGGAGTTGGAAAAAAATTTAAAGAACTCAGACTGCATGGGAAACCATGCAAAGAATCAATGCTTGGGACCACATCCTATTAAGAGGCTTTTGTACAGCAAAAGAAATTACTAACAGAGTGGGGTGAAAAACCACAGACTGGGAAATAAATTTTGCCAGCTGTCCCTCAGACAAAGGTCTAACATCCAGAATATATAAAGAACTCAAAAAAATCAACCCTCTCAAATTTAAAGACCATATCCAAAAATGGGCATCTGAAATAAACATTTCTCAGTCGAAGAAATAAAAATAGCAAATAAATATATGAAAAAATGTTCAACATCATTGGTCATTCAAGAGATGCAGATCAAAACAACACTAAGATACCATCTCACTCCACAAAGAATAGCTATTATCAAGAAATCAACCAATATCAAGTGCTGGCAGGGCTGTGGGAAAAAGGAACCCTCCTGCCCTGACTTTTGTTGGTAGCCCTGTCCTAGCAACTAAAAGCACTCTTCACTCTCAGAGGCACCCAGTTTACACCATGCTTTATGTGTCATGTTGCTTTTGCCAAACTTCCCCAGAAGGAGAAAGGACTGTGACCTTCACCAGCTCCCATCAAGGGCTATCCGGAACCAGAAGGGCACTAGCTCCAGAGGGTTGGACCACCTAGGTCACACCCTGCAGCACCAAGGTCCCGCTTCTCCTGCCCAAACCTGCAGTTGTCACACCACTTTCCAGTAGGAGGCCCCAGGTGGGAGGAGGGAAGTGTCAGCACTGGGTGATAAGCAGAGGTGTCTTCCTGGGGAAAAGCAAGGCTCCACCCCGGGTCTCCTGCTATCCACCCTCAGCCCTGGACTGAGCATGGGAATGTCCCCTCTTTGTGGAGTCCATCAGCATCTGGAGGACAGCTCAGCTAGGAGGGTTGTCTCAGGAATACAGAGTGCTTCGGCTTCTGCTTCACTGTCCCCAGCACCCCTCCACGGGCTCCACAGCTCTCCTAGGAGGATTCTGCTTGCTACAGACTTGGAGCCTTCTCCCTGGTCAGCTATCATAGTAGTCCACCTACATGGAATCATTCTTCAGTCCTTTAGCTGGACTTCAGAGTAGGAGCCAGAAAGAAGTCTTATCCCTACTCACTTAGCCAGCTAATGTTTTAGCCTTAGTTGTCTCCTTTGCAGAAATAGAGTAATAATACCTACCTTGTGGGTCTGTGTTGAGCAGTAGATCTAAATGAAAGCTCACTGCTGAGCATAATGTCCAACATAGAGCATGTGCTGTTTAGTGGCTTTAATCTGACAGTCCCTCTCAAATTCACCTCCTCTGAGAAGCCCCCCAGGACTCCTCAGGACAGATAGGACTTTTCTTATCCTGGCCACTTGGGGGCACCTCAGTATGAAATGTGGGCGTTTCTGCTTTGATAGAAAAGAAGCAGATGGTAGAGAGTCACCCAGAGCATGGTGCGAAGGAGATGCCTTAGGGAACCGACAACTGGTGATATGGAGCCCCTGGCCTCTAGCCCACAGAAGCAGTGTGGCTGCAAAGGGAGAAGAGTTGTGTATGAGAGCAGGTGAATTTGAGCTGAGACAGGCATCATCTCCAGGGGCACAAAAGGAAAGGGATTATTATGTAGGCCTCAGCCAAAGCAAGAATAAAAGTCTATGAATACTGTGGTTTTAGGGGGTAAAATGCTGGGGTTCTAGGGAGCAGGGGAGCGGAGGAAATAGGACAGGCTGTGGCCAGGTTGTGCAAGATGTGGAACGGGATTCGGTTGGGAATGAGATCACCCGATGTGGGTTCTGGAAAGATGGGTGGCTGGGTGGAGCTCACCTCAGAGGGGTTGAGATCTGAGGCAGGAGCAGAGAAGTCCTGAGGCTCGGACAGGGGAAAGCATAGGCTGGGAAGGTGGGGGAGAAGGTTCTTGGAATGACCCCAGAATTTAGTGGCAAGTTCCATGTGGGGGGTGTAGGAAGAGCAGAGGATATCTCTGGGGACACCTGGCAGGTGGTGGCGCTGACACCTTTGTGAGTGGGGAGAAGGAGTCAGGTGGAAAGAGGTGGAGGTCAGAAGCTTGTGCTCAGCCTGGAAAGCTGCCCATGATACCTGCAGGTGTTGACTGGGGAAGCCCCAGGACGGGGCTAAACTCTTGCAGGGCAGTCACCAGCTTGCTAATAAATACTGATTGCATGAATGATCTCTCTCATGCCTCTGGTTTTACATTTGTAACATGAGGAAAAAACCCATCTCGATGGCATATCATGCAAATTCCTTGGTTCTGGGCCAGTTCCTAGAAAATGCTCATTGCAAGTTAACTGTGGGTGGTAACTACTCACTGAATTCAGACCCAGACCAAGAGGAGTGATTTTATTTATTTATTTATTTTGAGACAGTGTCTCGATACGTAGTTTAGGCTGGTTTTGAATTCACCCTGTAGCCCAGGCTGGCCTTGAGCTCACTGTGATCCTCCTACCTCAGCCTCCTGAGTGCTGGGATTACAGGTGTGTGCCACCACGCCTGGCAAAGAGTGATTTAATTGACTTTAAAAGTTGATTTTCTTTCTTTTTCATACTGGGACTCAAACCTAGGCCTCAAATATGCAGGACAAGTGCGCTACCACAGAGCTACACCTTCAGCCACAGTTTCCTTTGTTTTTTTAAACAACAGTTTTATTTTTAGATATATATCTTCTATGAAAAATGAAATTTCATAACAAAATAATAACAATATCTAATACACTGTATATCATGTTCAAAGTAGTTACTCAGTACAAGACATAGACAAAAAGATTCTCTTACAAAAAAGAAACAGATAATAGCATAAAATTTTCTTTTCAATGAGCTAAGAAAAACTAGTGGTATAAATGAAACAAATTAGCATATATATTAAAATATTTTTGAAACAATGGAATAGGTAATTTGGAAAATTATTTGAACTTCTCCCTACTTCCTATTTATTTATCTTCTATTTTGCTATTTATACACACACACACACACACACACACACATTGATTTTATCATATAAGAGAAACTCTGTGATATTTAAGTTTGTATGTCTGACTTATTTCACTTAACATTATGGTCTCAAGTTTCAACTATTATGAATGCCTCAAGTTTATCTTTCTTTCTAGTAGTGTAGTACTCCGTTGTGTATAAAAACATTTTCCTTATCCATTTATCTGTTGATGAACGTATACACTGTTTCCAAGATATAGCTGTTATATATTGTGCTATTATAAACATGGGTACACATGTATCCCTGTAATATGACAATTTTTATCCCCCTGATATGATAATTTCAATTCTTTTTGGATGAGACAAAGAATGGGGATAGTTGGGTCAAATGGAATTTCTATTTTTGGGTTTTTTGTTTGTTTGGTTTTGGTTTTTTGAGACAGGGTCTCGCTATGTAGTTCAGACTGGCTTTGAACTTACTATGTAGCTCAGTCTGGCCTCAGCAATCCTCCTACCTCAGCCTCCTGACTGCTGGGATTACAGGCGTGTGCCACCACATCTGGCTATATTTTTAGTTTTTTGAGGAATCCCCACACTGATTTCCATAGTGGTTGTACTAGTTTACATTCCTACCAACAATATAGAAGAGTTCCTTTTTCCTTGCCAGAATTTATTGTTATTCAACTTTTTGATGATAGGCATTCTTTCTGGGGTAGGATGGTACCTCAGTGTAGTTTTAATTTACATTTCTCTGATAGCCAGTGATGATGAGTATTTTTTCATGTATTTACTGGCCATTTGTACTTCTTTTTCTGAGATGCATCTATTCATTTCAGTTGCCCATTCTTTGATTGAGTCTTTTATTTTGGGGTGATCTAATTTTTTTGAGTTCTTTTGTATATTCTAGTATTAGTCTTCTGTTTGAGAAATAGCTGGCAAAATTTTTTTTCCCATTCTGTAGGTTGTCTCTTCACTCTTGATTTTTTCCTTTGCAATGCAGGATTTTTTCCTTTTTAATTTGATATAATCCCATTTGTTGATTCTCAGTATCATTTCTTGAGCTACTCGGTTCCGTTCAGAAAATTGTTGCCTACACCTGTGTCTTCAAGAGTTGTACTTATTTTATTGTCCAGCAGAATGTTTCTGTTTTGATGTTTAGACCTCTGATCCATTTTGATTTTAGTTTCGTACATGGTGAGCTACGGGTCTAAATCAATCTTCTGCATGTGAATGGCCAATTTTCCCAGCAACATTTATTAAAGAAGATATCTTTCCTCCAGTGTATTTTTTGGTCCCTTTGTCAAACAGTTTTAGATTTGAAGAAAAATTGAGAAAATAGTGCAGAGGGTTCCCATCTACATTACAAACAGTTTCCCTTAGTATCTTATATTCGTATGGTAACTTTGTTAAAGTGAATGAATGCATACTGATACATAATTATTAGCTTGTCTATACATATTATTAGCTTGTCTATACATATTATTAGCTGAAGTCCATACTACTCAAATTTTCTTAGTTTTTTCCCCAATGTCCCTTTGCTAGCTCAGGATCCCATCCAGGATACCACCTTATATTTTTTAGTTGTTATGTCTGCTTAAGCTTCTTATTTATTTATTTATTTATGAATGGAAGACAGGGTCTCTCTACGTAGTCCATGCTGGCTTGAGTTGATTAAGTGGCCCAGTCTGACCTCAAACTCACTGCGATCCTCCTGCTTCAGCTTCTCAGGTGCTGAGATCACAGACATGCACCACCCCTTCTGGCTTTAGGTTCCTCTTGACTGGCAGATTTCCTTGTTTTGGGTGACCTTGACTTTTTTTTTTTGCTGCTGGGGATCAAACCTAGAGGTTCACATGATTTTGACAATTTTGAGTGCTGGACAGGTATTTTGTAGGATAGTTTCTACTGGAATGTATCTGCTTTTTTTTCCCATGCTCTGGACTTGGGTTACTTATGGGTTTGGGGGAGTCAAAGTACCATTATTATCACCTTATATCAGGGTTGCATATTATCAACAAGACTTATCACTGCTCATGCTGGCCTTCAGCACCTGACTGAGAGTGTTTTTCAGGTTTTCCCATTATAAAGTTATTTCTCCCCCCTTAAGATGCTGTACTCATTTGAAAAAAAAAAAAACATGCTGTATTCATTTGGAAGGAAGTCACAACACATCCTGTATTTAAGAAGTAGGAGATTTTGCTTCCTGGAGGGTGAAGTAGCAGCATAAATACTTTAGAATTCTGCACAGATATTTAGGAATTGATTTTAAGTTTAATTTGTATTTTAACCATCATAATACACATATGCGTTTATTTATTTATGTATATGACAGGGGATTGAACCTGGTTCCTTTGCACTAAGCTACATCCCCAGCCCTTTTTTATTTTGAGATGAGTTTTGCTCAATTGCTGAGGCCGAGCTTGAATTTGTGATCCTCCTGCTTCTGCCTCCCACAGTGCTGGGATTACAGATGTGTGCCACCACACTTGGCTTGCAATTTCAAAATATGGCTAAAAGACTCATTAAGTATGATAAAATATCAATAAAAACACTGAAGCACAGCATGCATTACAGCGTGGAAAGATTGGAAGAGAAAATGAATAATGTAAAATTCCAGCTGTTAAAGAAGAGGTCATTCATGTATTTTTCAAAATGGATGATGTGGAATAGCAAATTGCTTTGCTATTTGGGTTTAAATTCCAGGTCACACATTTGTAAAAAGTGAGGTAATGGTTTTATATAAACGCTAATATTCAGCTAGGCGAAAGAGTATTTGCTCAGCATATGCAAGGTCCTGGTTCAACCTCAGCACCAAAAAATAGTGAGGTCAATATTCACAGTATGCCAGAAATGACATCTTTACAACTATTTAGTCTTTTTTCCCCCCTTTTTTGGGGGAGTGGGGGGGTAACTGGGGAGCGAACTCAGGGCCTTGTGCTTGCTAGACAAGTGTTCTACCACTGAGCTAAATCCCCAACCCCTCCTTTGGTTTTTTGAGACAGAATTTCACTATGTAGTTCAGGCTGGCCTTGAACTCCCTATGTAGCTGGACTCAAACTTGCAGCGATTCTCCTGCCTCAGCTTCCTGAGTGCTGGGGTTACAGCTGTGTACCACCACGCCTGGTTACAATTATTTAGTCTTGAAATGAAAAGGTCGAGTTGTTAGTATGATTTTATCGACCTCTTTAGGGAGGTTGGTTGTGTTATGGTTTGACTGTTTCTATCAAAATTCATGTTAAAAAAACAATTTTTTTTCAGGTGGGAACTTTAAGAGACGAGCAGGTCCTGCAGCTGTGCTGTCCTGAATAGACTCGTGGACTTGTGGTTTCCTGGGTTACCTCAGAGTAGGATGTCTCCCTCACCAAGTCATATCACCTCAGGACCCTTCCAGGGGTCCCCAGCAGTAAGATGGCCTGACACTGGACCTCCCAGCCTGCAGGACCATGGGCCCAGTAAACATTTATTCTCTCTAATCCAGTCTGTGAAAGCAGACTGAGACAGGGTCCCGGTGGGGGTCACACTTCCTGCCAGCGCTGCCTGTGCCAGGAGTGAGCCCAGGGCTTCTGCTCTTCCCACCGCCATCCTCCTGGCTCTTTCCAGGGGCCTCTTGCCAAGCCCTCAAGAACTGACCTAGCAGCTCTCCTCAGTTATAAACTCGGAGGGCAAAACTAGACTGCCTGTAACGGTCTGTGATTCCCAAATGACAAACCCTGACACAGACACACGGGGACAGTGCCCAGGGAGTGATGTTTTTGGGCACTGCCTCAGACAGAAGTGCTGTGCTTGTCTGGCTGTAGTCTAGCACACATTTCAAAAGATGCCTCACCCAGGAAACCTCCTCTGATTAATGGGAAACCAATAAAATCTAACAACTGTCCCTCCTCCCACCTGCAGCTCTAACAGCCTTTTTAGATCACAAGGTCTGACACACTGGAAGTCCATGGGGAGCGGCGCTGAGTGCATGCGTGACTTGACATGTCAGTGTGCATTACATGCATGGGCCATGTCCCACTGCACATGTGTGAACTACACTGGCCTAATATGGTCACCCGCATGGCCTCATACAGAAACTGGCTTCCAACTTTTAAAAAGTGATGAGATTTTATACTAAAAACAGCAGCAACAACACAGCAACAAAATCCAAAATGTTTTAAAAGGCCAATAGCACCAAGTGTTGTGGGGTTGTGGAGCAAGTAGAACTCTCACATGTTGCTGTAGGTACATAAAATGGTGCAGCCATTAACAGCAGCCTAATGTCCATATTTAGCTTATCAGCCAGCAATTCCACATCTGGGTTCGCATCTAAGAGAAATGAAAATGTATGACCACACAAAGATTTGTCCTTGAATGTTTATAGAACCTTTATTCTTTTTCTTTTTTCTTTTTTCTTTCTTTCAGAGACAGGGTTTCACTATGTGGTTCATGTTGGCCTTGAACTCACTATGTAGTCCAGACTGGCCTCAAACTCACGGCAATCCTTCTGCCTCAGCCTCTTGAGTGCTGGGATTACAGACATGTGCCACCATGTCTGGATCTAGCATTTTTATTCTTAATAGCCCCAACTAGAAACGCAAATCCTTATCAACAAGAGACTAAACAAATTGTAGCATATAATGGAATACTATTCAGCAATAAAAGAGAACACCTCCCACTTACACATGCTGAATAAAAGAAGCCAGAGTGTTCTGGTTTTTGTCTCAAAGCCTCATGCAGTCATAGGTAGGGCTTTTTCAGAGGTGGTTGAATCTAGAGTATGTGATGCTGGGATTTAAGGGCGTGTGATTACTAAATCAATCCACTGATTGGTTTGGTACCACCTTAATCCTGGCAGCCTGGATAAGATACAAGGAGCAGAAAGAAGCTGCTTAGGTCCTTTGCTTGCCTTGCTGCCTTCTGCCTGGCTGCCTGCCACCCTGCCTTGCAACCAGCCAACTGTGGGCTGAAACCTCTACAAACTGTGGGTGTCAGGGATTTTTGTCTCAGCAATGAGAGAAAAGTAACTAAGACACAGACACAAGAAACTATCCACAGTGTAATTATTTATATTTAAAATTTTAAAACAAGCAAAAAATAAGCTACAGTGACTGAAAATTGATTTCTGGTTGCCTGGGATTGGGTATGGGGGTGAGTAATTGTCTAGAAAGGAACAAGAAGAAACATTTTAGGGAAATTTTATGTCTTGATTATGGTGGAGGTAATTACATAAGTGGATACACTTGTCAAAACTCATTGAACTATGAATTTAAAATGGGTGCATTTTATTATAGGTTAGTGATATCTTAGTAGAAATGATTACAGCACAAACTTCTTAAAAGGTCTCTGGGGTTGGGGATATAGGTCAGTGGTACAGTAGCACATGCCAGGCCCTGAGTTCCACCACCAGCACCACAAATATAAACAAACAAAAATCTTTGGTGCCTGCCGTAATCCAAATTAGAAGGCTGAGGCAAGAGGATCTAAGTTCAAGCACAGCCTGGGCAATTTAGCAACTTAATAAGACTCTGTCTCAAAATAAAAAATAGAGCTATCATGGCTTTCCTCATGGTAGCCTGCCCTGCTTCCTCCATGCTGTAGGTTTTTTTTTTTTTTTTATCTTGCTTTTTCCCCTTTTACTCAGCCCAAGCTTGCTCTACAGAGCCAGCTTCACCCTTACTCTTCACTTTTACTTTTTCAAATAAACTTTGTAAAAGAATTAAAAATAAAAATAAATAAATGAAAAATATAAAAAAGGCCTGATGATGTAGCTCAATGTGGAAGGCCCTGGGTTCAATCTCCAGTACCACACACAAAAAAAGAGCAATACCAGTATATTAGTTGCTTTGTTTTGTTTTGTTTTTCTTTTTTGTTTTTTAATTTTTTGGTGCTGAGAACCGAACCCAGGGCCTCATGCTTGCTGGACATGCATTCTACTGCTGAGCTACACCCCCGGCCACAGCAAGACCAGTATATTAGAATGATAACTTGAATAAAGGCTTTTCTTTTGTTTGCCCTGCGTGAGTCATGGAAGACAGAATTCTGAAACTTACTTTATCTGACAGACTTGTAGTGTTCATTCTCAGTCAGGGTCCTGACTTGCTGAGAAGGCTTGCTCCAGCCCAAGAGAAGACAGAATAGACTGCATCTGACAGAGCACTTTCTGTGGAGGGCTCCACTCTGAGTGTTCACATCCCTGCAACACTATGAGGTGGAATTGCTTCAATTCCATTTTACACACAGAGAAACTGAGGCTGGGAGAAGACAACTGCCAGTAAGTGGCACCACTTGGATACCAGTCCAGGTCCTTTGGCCCAGAGCTTGTGTTCTTGACTATCAAGCTAATGTGTCTCTTGCTGACAAAGTTGTAATTCGGGATAAGAGAAGAGAAAGGAGTTCAATTTAGAAATACTGTTTGTTTATTGGGTCCTCTTTTTTTGTTTGTTTGTTTTTTTGTTTTTGTTTTTTTCCTAGTACCAGGAATTAAACCTAGGACCTTTGCACCGAGCTACATTCCTAGCTCCTTTTTAAATTTTTAAAAGATTTTATTTATTTTTTTTTTTTGACACATAGCCTTGCTATGTGGCCCAGGCTGGACTTGAACTCAAGGTGATTCTCCTGCCTCAGCCTCCCAAGTGCTGGGATTACAGATGTGCCCCACTGTGCCTGGTTTCTTATTTTTTATTTTGAGACAGTCTTGCTAAATTGTGGGACTCAAACTTGGGATCCTCCTTCCTCAGCCTCCCAAAGTGCTGGGATTAAAGATGTGCACTGCTGTGCCTGGCTCTGGGTCCTCTTTTGATGATTATCATAATCATCATTATCATCATCAAACAAGATTCATGCTTTACGGTTAACCCCAGAGACATGAATGGACCATAATAGTAGCAGGCTTTGGCTTTGGTTCAAGAGGGACCTTGGGTGAAGGGAGCCTTTTCTTTTAGAAAGAGTCTTGTTAGGTAGCTCAGGCTGGTCTCAGACTGGTGATCCTCCTGCCTCCTTAGTTGCTGGGAACACAGGCATGCACCATGATGCTCAAAAGAGATTTTTTTGAGTAAGAAGCCATTAAGGATTTGCTTGGGTGGGTCTGGACCTGGCCATTTGGACCAAGGCCTGTGGCTTTAGGCAGAGCTGCCTACTCTCTGCTGATCCCTACGTCCTGCCCCCATAGGAGGTCATCCTGGAGCAGCATGCAGGAGGGCGGGGAGGGAGCGCTCACAGCCTGCCTCACCCTGCAGTCACTTCAGTCTAGAAGCCTGGCCGCGCAGGAGGGAAGCAGCATGTGACATCAGACCTAGTGAGACAGGCAGTGAGTGAGGGTGGCTTAGGAAAGAAAAGTCAGGGGACAGATAGGCTCTGCTTTGCCCCTCACTGTCCTCCTAGCATCCCACAGCGCCTGGCCCACAGATGTGTCACAAAGGACCTCACTGAACAAATGGGTGCAAGTGAACCTCTTGTTTCCTGCTCTTTGGTGGAAGTAATCATTGTTGACATGTTGGTACATTTCCTCTATCTTTTTTTCCAAAAATATAGTAAAGAATACTGTGTATTTAAATTTCAGAAAAATAAAATACTCACTGTAGAAAAAGGAGAAAATTGTGGGTTTTTTTTTTTTTTTAGCACTGGGGATCGAACTCAGGGCTTTGTGCTTGCAAGGCAAGCACTCTAACCACTGAGTTAAATCCCCAACCCCCAGCCCTATTTTTTTTTTTTTTTTTGAGACAGGGTCTTGCTATGTAGTTCAGGCTGGACTTGAACTCACTATGGAACCCAGGCCTTGAACTTGCAATGATCCTCCTGCCTCAGCCTCCCAAGTACTGGGATTAGAGGCATGTGCCATCAAACCCAGCGAACAAAGTGAAAATTCTGAGCAGCATCATGTTACTAACATGTACTTAGTGTTCATTATAGGTCAGGCAAAACAAGCTTCCTCCCTGGTGGGAACCATTCCACATTTTGGTGTTTTGTGTAAAATGGGGTCTCACTGTGAACTGCTGGGTAAAAGCATCCTCCTGCCTCAGCCTGCTGAGTCACTGGGACTAACTATAGACTTGGCATCATGCCTTGCTGTTCCACATTTGATGTACAGTGTTTATATGGATCCCTCTTTTATTCTAATTACATTTTAAGTTTTTGGGCTCAAATTGTTTATATAATTCTATATAGTTTATCATTACCTTTTCTCATGCCATTGCAAATTCTCTTGCCCATTTTCAGTGCCACTCACTGTCCCATTCTGAGGTTGCACTCTGGAGCATGTGCAATGCCAGGCAGAGGTTGACACTCTCAATATTAGGGTCAACAGGAATTCACTATAGGTTTTGAGGCGGGAGAGTAACAGAATAATTTTTTTTTTTAAAGACAGGGTCTTAAAAAAAAAAAAAAAGACAGAATCTTGCTATGTAGTTCAGACTGACCTTGAACTCACTGTGTAGCCCAGGCCAGTGTCGCACTTGTGGTGATCCTCCTGCCTCAGCCTCCCAAGTGTTGGGATTACAGGTGTGCGCCACTATGCCTGAAATAAATTTATTGTTTCAGGATGCGTGGGTGCACTAGAAATAAACAAAATGAAGACAGAGAAGTAGGGAGGAGATGGTGATCGTGACAGAGGGCACTGGAAGGAAGAGAGGGTGTCAAGCACCTCAGAGCAAGGACTGAGGACTGAGGCGGAAGGAGAGGAAGGGGTCCAGCGCACTGTGAGGGCTGGAACCTCCTTCCAATCCATTAGATGGAGGGAATTGTGCTAAAACTTGTCAGAGACAAGGACGGGAAGAGGGGGGCGCAGCTAACTAAAGGAGGCCAAGTGTTTTAGGTGGTAACTTTTGCAGGTATTTTGGTACCACTGGGCGGAAATGTTCATGGTGGGCGGAAATGTTCACGGTGGGCAGTAGCGGTTGGGGTCAGCTGGGTGGAGAAGAAGTGGAGAGAAACTCGGGGAAGTAGAGGCTGAGGCTGGTGCCAGGGAGGAAGGGTCGTGGTGAGAGTCCGGGAGCCGAGCGAGTCCGGGAGCCGAGCATCCACGGGCGGTGTGGGAAGTGAGGACCCCGGGAGTTGGAGGGCGGGTGTGGCCACCACCACCGTGAGGCCGACTCAGGTCATCACTGCATTTGCCACAAACTCTCTCCTGGGACACAAGTACACTGAGTAGAGAAAAGCCTCTAATTCAGAAAGCTTGGAAAGTGTGCAGCCTGCTGATATTATCATCATTGTCATCATCTTCAGTGCGTTCGTAGATAAGTGTTAAATGTGAAATTCGTTTTCTCTTTGCAGGGCTGGGGATTGAACCCGGGTCTCATGCACTCTAGGCAAGCCCCGTACTACTGAGCTGCCCCCAGCCCCACATCCCTTTTCTTGCATCTTTTCATTTCCGCACTTTCTGACTTGGCCATGGAGTCTCCGGGCTCGTGGTGGGCAGCAGGCCTAATTAGAGCCTCCTGGGGAATGCACAAGGCTGTGAAGGGTGCATTTCACTCACCTTGAGTCTCTGCCTGAAACCTGGACTAAATCTTTCCTGGAAACTGGTGGGGTTTTTATTATTAGTACATTTGCCATATAGAATGATTACATGGTGGAGTCTCTGTTTTTGTGTTTTGTTTGTTTACAGTATAGACACTCCTTGTTTAATGACCAAGTTCTGTTCTGGTAACTAGGTGGTTAAATGAAATGGTCGCTAAATGAGGAATTGTATATAATATGTATGTTACAATATTCAGAACAATGAAATGGTCAAAGGAAAGTCCAACTTGATGACTTTGCTTTTATTTGTATAACTCTTACATGCAGTATAACAGAACATAAAACTAGTACTGTACAGTGCAATTGACAAAAATTACAGTAGTGTACAAACAAGGTGTACTGTACAAAGAAAAGACATCGAGGCTCTATAAACAAGATATATGCCAGGCATGGTGGCGTACACCTGTAATCCCAGAACTCAGGAGGCTGAGACAGGAGGATTGCCTTAAATTCGAGACCAGCCTGGGCTGCATAGTGAGTTCTAGGGTGGCCTGAACTACATAGTGAGACTCTGTCTCAAAAAAAAAAAAAAAAGAAAAGAAAAGAAAAAACAACCCAAGATGTACAGAACTGTACAAAACAAGGGTGGGGGGTTTGTAATTCTGAGTGGCAGGTCATAAACCTGAACAGCACGCCTCTATCCTAAGACCAAATAGTTGTTAAACATATAGGCCATTAAATAAGAAACATCTGTACTAGAAGTCGAACCTAGGACCTTCGCCGTGAGCTACATCCCCAGCCCTTTCCATTTTTTGAGAGAGGTCTCACTAAATTGCCAAGTTGCTCAAGCCTCAGCCTAGTGTATTTTTTTATTACCCTTTTCAGCAGCAGGAAAATCATGGTGGCAAAGAGGGTGGGTTTCTTTTTATTTATCTTCATTGAGTTGTGATTTTGCTGTAGATAGCCAAATGTTTATAGTAAATTTACATAAGATAGAAGGTTAACAAAAATGCCTAATCACAACTTGACCTCACCTGAGGGTGGACCTGGGGCTTACTGATTCTGGGATTGACTGCTACTTACAGTTTCTTTGATTTTAGGTAAGGTCCCCTAATTCTGAGGCCCTCTGGGTCTTGGTATTTTCAAAGATGCAATGCTGTCACACCCTCTCACACAAACCGCTGTACCACAGAACACTCACTGGGGTTCTTACCAGGCAGGGCAAACCACAGCACTCCGCTAAGCCTACGGCCCACACCACTGCGTGGCTGTTCAGGGAGCAAGATGTAAACGCTACCGTGATTGAGTGTCAGAGATATGGTTCAGTGTTTTTATTTTTCCAATAAATTATTTATTTTAGAACAGTATAGATTAACAGAAAAATTGAAAAGACAGTACTATCTATACAAGATGTTTTGTATCACTCACACCCAGGTTTCTTTGTTTTGAACATTTTATGATAGTAATGGCGAATTTGTCAAAATTGATGAATCGGTATGGAGACATCATTTTTAACTGCAGTTCAGACTACTCGAATTTCTTTCACTTTTACTGAGTGTCCTTCCCACCCAGCATGCCATATCATATTCTCATCACATCATAGGAAGGCCATGTACTGTTCACTTGACTTACCACTGCTGATCTTAATCTTGATCACCTGGGCAAAGGAGTGTCTGTTAGGTTTGTCTACTCCAAAATTACCTTTTCTCCCACCCTTCCACACTGTACTCTTTGGAAGGAAGCCACCGTGTCCAGTCATGTCCCAAAAAGTGGGGGAGGGGGACCTGGGGATGTAGCTCAGTGCCTAGACCCTGGGTTCAGTCCCCAGTACCACGTGCACACACACACACACGCACACGCGCGCGCGCGCACACACACACACACACACACACACACAAAGCTTGACAGTAGAGTATCTATATACATTAAATATTTGGAATTCTTTTTTTTTTCTTTCTTTCTTTTTTTGAGATAAGCTCTTGCTGTGTAGTCGAGGCTGGCCTCAAGGAATTCTCTGCCTCAGCCTCTCAGGTGCTGTGATTACAGGTGTGCACCACCATGCCTGGCTCTTATTTGGAATTCTTGTGCAAAGATGATTTTTCTATTATCCCCTACTTATTTATGTATTCAATCACTCACATCAGTATGAATTTAGAGGTACTTATTTTATACTTTGGGTATTTTGTTGTTCAAATGATTCTGGTTTGTGTCACCGAAGCTTTCTCAGTTAGCTTCTGTGTCCACATGACTACCTACAGCTTCCCATTGTTTTTGTTCCTTTAACACTTCCTTACTTTCTTAAATGAACTGCTCCAGGCTTGTCTTGTACATTTCCTGCCTGAGCCCTAAAATCCATCCTTTCTCTACAGAAGAGTATCAGAGCCAAGTTTTAATCCTAGCAAATGTGTGTCTGGAAGTTGGGGCAGATCCAGCAGGTGGGCACCAATAAGACCCAACCTGCCACTCAGATAGGACTTTCCCAGCAGTTGCAGCCAGAGTTGCCAGTCCTTAGCTGAAAAAAAGGTGACTCACCTGCTCTCCAGGTTGTCTCCTCCCTCCCCCTCTTGCTGACAAGACTGTACCTAAACCAGCTCAGACAGAGGGACCTAGGTCCCAAAGTGTCCCCACCCATGAGGCCAGAGAAGAATGGCCTGTCTCAGGACTTTAACCTATGCCCAAGCAGCGTCTCAGCTTTTGTGTATTATTTATGTATGCCCCTCTACCTGCAGAAGGGATTAAACAGGATTATCCTCAAATTTACAGCTACAATAAAGCTATTATTAAAACCCAGGTAAAAGGACTAGAACATTGTAAAGAAGGGAGTGCATGGGCATGGAGGGTGTGTGTGTGTGTGTGTGTGTGTGTGCATGTAGTAATATTATCTCAGACACCCAGGCTGGATGTCTGGGGAAGCTTCCTCAGGATCCCTGAATCAATTATTGTTAACACCAGGACCTCTTAGAGACAAACCTGTCATTTTACAGTACCAAAATTGGTGAAATAATTTTGTAGCAATCACACAGTCACAGAACTGAGAACACTGGGATAAGTCTTTTGTTGTCCCGGTTTTTTGTTTTTTTGAGACAAGGTCTCGCTATGCAGTTCAGGCTGGCTTTGAACTGTTGTTGCTCAGGCTGGCCTCGAACTCAAGGCGATCCTCCTGCCTCAGCTTCCTGAGTGCTGGGATTAGGGGTGTACGCCACCATGCCCAGCTTATTTTGGTCTTTTAAAAGTCCCCTCTTTCCAAGAGAGCAAAAAGAACAGCTTTTGGACTTTCTGTGGGGATACAACGGTAGGAAAACACTCAAGACCTCTAATGCTTCTTTCAATTGGTAGGTGAATATTCCTTTTTTTTTTTTTTTGAGACAGGGCCTCGCTGTGTAGTTCAGACTGGTCTTGAACTCACTGTAATCTTCCTGCCTCAGCCTCCTAAGTGCTGGGATTACAGGCATGCGCCATCATAGCCGGCACCAGATGGGTAAACTTATGTGGATGTGTCTGAGAAGTTTTGCGGGCTCTGCAGTTGCAATTAGGATTATGAGTATCCTCAGACATGGATGTAGGGTATGGAGGATGTAGACCCTGGGAGGTGGTCGTCCTGGGAATTCTACCATTTCCCAAGTTAAGTCAGAAACTTTTTGGTGTTGTCTTCAACTTTTGAGAGAAGGAAGAGGAGGAAGGGAGGGAAGAAAGAAGAGTACGTTAGGGACCCTGAGTCTTTTTTCAAGAGATCTAGAGATTTGGATTTATGGCTACCACTTTTTTTTTTTAGGAGCATATTTTTTTCTTTTTATTTAGTTACCTTGACACACAACTAACTGTACTAATTTATGGGGTATGCTGTGTTGTTTTGATACCTGTAAATATTGTGTAGTCATCCTATCAGGGTAACTAATATATTTATCACTTCAAACTCGTATCATTTCTTTATAGTGAAACATTCAAAATCTAATTATTTTGTGTGCGTGTGTTTTTTGGGAGGGTATTGGGTATCCAACTCAGGGCCTTGTGCTTGCTAAGCTAGTGCTCTGGCACTGAGCTAAATCCCTAACTCCCCAAATCTAATTATTTTGAAATGACTATTTGATAACTAGAGTCACCGTACTGTGCAAAACTTAGAAAAGGAAATATAATCACAGTGCATAACTTGACTCACAAAGAAAAGATCGTTAACAGCTGAAATAGGAATGTATTTTGGTAACAAATAGCTGGGTTTCAGCCAAACACACACAGCTGAGCTTTAGCCAATCCCAGGCCCCCAGTGGATCAGCTCATGTCCACCCAAGGCAAAGGCCTCACCACAACTCATCCAGTTACTTCTATACTTTATTTCTGGGCTCAGGTACAGAGCAGAGCTGTCTGACCCTTTTCCAATTTGAGTGCTGTCTGATTCATGGATTATTCTTTCCTCAACCAGTTAGATTTGTCTAAAGTTTTTCTTTTAACACATAAAAGCCCTGTAGGTACCAGCAATGCTAAATACCAGACCCCAAATTCTTTTTCACAGAATTAGCAGGTATGTATCATCTGTTTCTTTTTAGATCATTTATTTCACTGTTCCTTGTTTTTAGTTGCTGGGCCATTTGAAACTTCTATCTTGCCTTTTCCTGCTGAATTAGGAAGGTTAATGTTATCCATGGGGACTTCGCAGGTGACTCTGTCATTCTCATCCTCAGATTCTGAAATGTCTCGGGAACTCCTCGAACTGTCTTCTTCTTTTGAATCTGCCTCATTCATCTCAAATAAGCCCACATCCATTTGTACAACTTTGCTGAAGGTCTCATCAATGGAGCAGTTTTAATTTCTAAGCTTCTCGTTCACCTGGGGCATCTGTGGGAGAAAGTCCTGAACTTCGTCTAGTAATGGACTCCTCTACCTGAACTGTTTGAAGAGGAGGGGTTTTTCAGGAATTAGGCTTGGAGTTGATGAGCAGCTTGTCCCTTGTACCTCCTAGGCCATGGCCCACAGTCAGCAGCAGTTTGGATACTGAGCCCTCCAGGAACTCCCAGGTGGACACTACAGTACTTGCCATAGACCTTCTTGGCTGCTTGGCCAACACACTAGGCTGGTACTACTCTTGACTTGCTTCCTAGGTGACCTCTGAGGGCTCCCTGGGGGAACCTCTCTGTCTGCAAGCTCCTTCTAGGACAAGGGCGGTGGGTGGCTTGGAAGAGCATTACAAGCAAGTAAGTATTATGTGCTTTTTATAACAAAGACGATAATATTAGGCGATTTGGGGATTTAAAAAAAATATTCCAATGGAGAGCTGTGCTTGAAGAGCCTCCCCAGCGGGCTTTGCAGCACCCCAAGTGCCTGTTGCAGAGGGAAAGGCATTCAGAGCCTGGCTTGCAGGCTGAGTCCGCAAGGCTCTTCCGTGAAAGGCAGACAGAACATTGCTGCCTGCTAAGCTCATGCACGAGTTTCACGGCCTCTCTCGTCATCTGTTATTGATTTATTGATTGACCGATGGATTGCTGGGCTGGATCTAACCTGGGCCTCCTGCACGCTAAGTAAGTGCAGTTCCATCGAGCACATCCCCGGCCCCCTACCGGGGGCTGGTAAATATTTTTCAGATTATTCTTTTGTTAATAAAATGATCATCTCGACCCTCTGCTACTCATGTAAACATATATGTATGGGGTTTTAGTTTTAATGTGTAAAAGGTTTAATTTGAACACCTGTTTAATATGAACAGGTTGCATTATGTGTTCTGCAACTCGGTTCTACCTCCTAACAATACATCATGGATGTCTGTCTCTACCAAGATAGCTGAATTTGGCGAGTCTTTGTCCTCGTAACTGCGCCGCACTCCGAAGATCGGCTTTCTGTCTCTCTCTTCCTCTGGCGCTTTGCAGTGGCCTGGCCTCCAGGGAGGACAGGGCTGGTGGGCGGGGCCGGGGCCACTCGGGACATGCAGATGAGGAGGGCGGGGCCCCATATAAATCCGCAGGGTGAGTCGGACCGCCGAGCCCTGCCGGGACGGACAGGCAGCGGCAGCCAGCAGAACCTGGTCCCTGAGCGCTGCGGAGCCTGGGCCGGGCTGGCCCCTCTGCTGCCCCGGACGCGGGCCATGCCACCGCGGGAGCTGAGCGAGGACGAGCCGCCCCCGCTGCGCTCCCCGAGCCCCCCTCCGCGGCGGCGCAGCGCACCCCCGGAGCTGGGCATCAAGTGCGTTTTGGTGGGCGACGGCGCGGTGGGCAAGAGCAGCCTTATCGTCAGCTACACCTGCAACGGGTACCCCGCGCGCTACCGGCCCACCGCTCTGGACACCTTCTCCGGTAGGGCGGCCCCCCGCCGCGGGCTGGGGTGGGGCTGCAGGCTCGCGTCGCGTCGGGGTGGGGGGCGCGCGAGACCCCCGGAAGAAGCGGGAGCGCGCCCCGAGGTGGCGCTGCTGGGGCCCGCGACGCCGGCCTCACACGCTGTCCCCCGCCTCGCCCTGCAGTGCAAGTCCTGGTGGATGGAGCCCCGGTGCGCATTGAGCTGTGGGACACGGCGGGACAGGTGAGAAGACGGGCGTGGTCCTTGCCGGGCTGGGGCTGGGGCCGTGGGCGGGGGCTGGGAGGACCTCCATCGTGCAGAAAGGAAGAGGCCTTGGCCTCCAGAAGTCTCAGGCTCGGGCCTGAGGAAGAAGCAGGTTCCCGCTCCATGTGGCAGGGGATAAATAATCCCGCTAACTCCCTGGCCTTGCCATCCTAGGAGGACTTTGACCGACTTCGCTCCCTCTGCTACCCGGACACCGATGTCTTCCTGGCGTGCTTCAGTGTGGTGCAGCCCAGCTCCTTCCAGAACATCACGGAGAAGTGGCTGCCCGAGATCCGTACTCACAACCCCCAGGCGCCCGTGCTGCTCGTGGGCACCCAGGCCGACCTGAGGGATGACGTCAATGTACTGATCCAGCTGGACCAGGGCGGCCGAGAGGGCCCAGTGCCCCAGCCCCAAGCCCAGGGTCTGGCCGAGAAGATCCGGGCCTGCTGCTACCTCGAATGCTCGGCCTTAACGCAGAAAAACTTGAAAGAGGTGTTCGACTCTGCCATTCTCAGTGCCATTGAGCACAAAGCCCGGCTGGAGAAGAAACTGAATGCCAAAGGTGTCCGCACTCTCTCCCGCTGCCGCTGGAAGAAGTTCTTCTGCTTTGTTTGAGGCGCTAGGGCAGCGTGGCCAGCCAGTGATAGACAAGAGGCCAGAGACTCCTGGAACCTGGGGCATGGGGCCTTTGAGGGGATGGCTAGCAGGGCCTGGCCACCCCCCTGGGACTCAGTTCCCTACTAGACACTGGGGACATGGGCTTCTGACTGCCCACTTTCCTAAGCCAGGATGAGCCTGGGGCCTGGAAGAGGGAAGGCTCTGGTTTAGATTTCTTTGGGTCACAGAGAAAACCCAGCACTTATGATTTTCATGGGATGGTCTTGATTAAGAGTGTCAGCCATCTCAGAGCAGTTTGGAACCCAGTTCCCAGTTTCTTATGTCAGTCCAGCTGAATTAAGACCCTGGGTGGTGGTGGTCTTCACCCCCGCCTAGCATAGGCGAACCTGGAGAACAGTGGGTCGGAAGTCATCAGCCTTGATTTGGAGAGAAGTTTGGGATAGAGTGGGTAAGACAAGGCAAGAGATTGAGAGGAGCAGACATCGAGGCTGGGAGCTGTGGGCAGGAGGCAGATCAGAGGCTGGACCTAGAAGGAGGAAGACAAGGAGAGCGGGACAGGTGTGGCAGCTGTGGGGCAGGCTGACACCTGGGCTGCCCCTAACCCCCATGGCCGGGGAGGGCGGGGCTGGGCCCTGGGAAGAACTGGGTCTCAGGACTCCCTTGCCACTGCCCAAACTGGCTAGGCCAGCAGTGGAGCAGGAAGTGAGAGTCAACCCCAGTGAAGGGAGGGGGAGGAGCTGCAAATTAGAGCCTGGAGGAAGAAGGGGTGGGGGGGTCATCCCTTTCTCCAAGGTCAAGGTGCACGAACCCCAGAAGGTAAAGCAGCACAGTCTTTAAATAAAACCTTCCATTTCTGAAGCTGCTGTTTCTGTCATTTCCTGGCATGGCCAGTCAGCTCACTGTCCCCCAGAACCCTCCTCGGGCCCAACAGCCTGGGTGGACGGTTGGGTAGCAAAGGTCTTGGGCTAGGTTGAAGGGCGGGGGCTGGACCAGATGGGACAGTGTGATGGGAACTGGACTGGGGGGCAGGTGTGGGGCTCCCCGCATGGGGCTTGGCTTAGCTGGTTCCCAGGACAGCCAGCGTGGGAAGCAGCCTGGAAACGGGTTTCCCCAGGTGTCAGCGCCAGAGCTGCTTTCCCATGACCTCACCAGGTGGGTGGGGCCCCTCCCTCTCCCTTTCCAGAGCAAGGTGCTGGGCTCTGGGGCAATCTTAAGGCCTCTAAGGTTTCTGCTGTGATCCCTTTGACAGTTCACAGGACCTTGGGTTTCAGGGTGGGGGACACTCCCCCGACAGACACATAGGGAGCCCCAGACAGCCTTAAACCTCAACCACCAGCTATGGGTTGGCTGGACCAGTCCTCATTCTTGGCACATAAGGACCTAGTGAAGGTCAGGGCCCTGGCTGTGAACAGTGTAAATACAGTTTTGGTCCCAGCAGTCCTGGGTGTGTGGGGGGCGTCCATCAGCAGAGGACTTGGTGAGGAATGGGGATCAGAGAACATACCCTGGAACTGGAGTCGGGAAGAGCTTTGGGAGAAAACAAAAATGAAAACGTATTTTTACCTTAGGGAAACGTGACCCTTAGAAAACAGGTAATATCTCAAGTGAGATTACTGTTTAGTGTTTTATTTTTTTCTTGAGACAGGGTCTCACTATGTAATTTAGGCTGGACTTGACCTCACTAGGTAGCCCAGGCTGGCCTCAGACTCGAAGCAGTCCTCCTGCCTCAGCCTCCTGAGTGCTGGGATTACAGGTGTGCACCATCATGCCCAGCTGTGGAGTGGTTATAAGAGCACCTTCGAACTCTGGAGTTGGGCACATAGGGGTTGTTCCTGTAGAGGGTTATTTCTAGGGGACACTTAGGATACCTGCTAGACAACTACTAGGCCAGGTGAGCACTCACACCCATCCCAGTCCACTAAGCCCAGCCTGCTCCACAGCTACAGGTGTGTGTGTGTGTGTGTGTGTGTATAAGAGCAAACTGAGGGACACAGAAGCCAGCCAAGCGAAAACTCAGGTACTCCCCAAGTTGCCTGCCTCCTGTTCCCCAGAGTATCAGCCACATTCTTCCTTTTGTCCCCTTGAGCCCCTTTGGTGGAGGTGCTGAGCTGTGACACGACAGCCAGCTTTCAGCATCCAAACCCTGCTCCGTGGCCAGCTGTTTCCTCAGCCCGGCCTGGCACACTGTCCTCTGGCCAGAGACTCAGGCTCAAGCTCAGGCTCTGACATCACTGCCGTAGGCAGATCACTACTTCGTGCCTCAGCTTCCTTGTGTGCAGCATGAAGGCTCGGACTCTGACTGGACTAGAGGTTTTCCAACTGTTCAGCAGGCCTTAGAAGTGCCATGAGGGCCGGGAGATTGGCCAGGGCAGCTCCACCCCTCCCCTACAACTTCTTCCCTGACTTTCTTGTGGTTCCAGTACATCCATATCACCCAAACTAAAGCCTTGTCTCCCGCTGGCTCCCCAGGCCTTGCCAGGACCTCCATTGGCCTAACCTCTGTGGCTTCCCGCTGCCAGCCACCCCAAGCTGCTGCCTCCCCCTGGCACCTCCATGACTTAAGACCGTTACTGGTGCTGTCTGTTTGCAATGGACTCCCAGCTCCTTATTTTGTCACTCAAGGCCACTTCACACTGGACAGCAGCCTGGACCAGATCAGCTTGTCCTGGTGATTGCTAGTTGTCTCCTGACTGTGACTCCGAGTCTTGGCTCTTGCCAGGTTGCCTAGTTTGGAAAGTGCCTCTTGCCACCTCCCAGATGCTCTGTTTCCCAGACACTAGGCATTTTCCAATATTAGTGTCCTTACTGTTCTTTCGGCACACTGAGGCTATTTCAAGTTTTGCCTGCTGAGCAGAGCTGCAGCTCCCAGCCAAATGGAGGTGGCCTTAGTGGGGCCCAATATAATTCCACAGGGCTTGGGCTCAGCTGCTGTTTGCTGCTGGCCCTGAAGTGCTTAGGGATAAAGGCCAGTCAGAGTCCTGGAGGAGTGCACGAGGAACAAGGTCAGCTCCAGGTTTCAGGTCCAGATTTGTAGCCTCCAGGAGACTGGAGCCTAAGGGCAATGGCCTGCTGGAGAGGACCTCTGATGCTTGGGGGCAAACCAATGCAGGATGAGGGACTTACCTCTGGTTCCAAACCCCCTGGCTTTCTATTTCTGTGTGTCTCTATTTAATATGGCTTCTCTCTACTTTTCTGTTTTTTTTTTAATATTTTGCCATGCTGGGAATCAAACCCAGGGCCATGCACATGCTAGACAAGCACTCTACCACTGAGCTAAAACCCCAACCCCTTTTTTTTTTTAATTTTTAAAGAACAAATATTTACTTGTTTAATGTTTCATTCTAGTCACATTCTTTGAAGTTCAGTTCCTGCTTAAGAAGCAGCTTGAAGTTATTTGGGTTTTTCACAATATTTTGTCATATTCTTATCAACTCTGACCATGAGCTATAACTACCTGTGAATGTCTGTTAACTGCTTTGTCCTGATTTTAGATTCTTTAACTAGTATATAGGTTATCTTAAATTTTTTTCTCTTACCAGTATGAATGATTCTACATCTATAATTGATTATTATTTTCTGCTCTGGGTCATTGACCATCTATAGAAGAAACAGTTTTCTGCCTTTGGCTTGGCAACTGGGCCCCAGGAGCATCCCCAGTGGTCTGGCAAGGGAGCTCGGGTTTCTGTGTGTGCAGATGACTGTGGGGGGGGGGCTCCTTTCTGTTGAAGCATGACTAGCAGACTGTGGGTGTTCAGTGAATACCAAACGATGACGAGGTATGTATGTATTTGTGTTCATGGGGCCCTGGTGTCGCCATTGTGTATTTACAGTGTTGCCTTTGTGGAAACCTGAGCGAGTCCATATATGTGCATGTCTGGGAATCTGTGCAAAATTTGTGTGTGTCTGTGTGTTCGTATCAGGCATAGAATTGCATATTATGTGCAACCTTATATGTGCATGTGGGAGTGTGTGTTGTTGCCTGTGTGTGAGCATCTAAGTGACACTGGTCTTGGGGAGCTGTGCGTCTGTGTGCCTGTGTGTGCCTATACTCAGTCCATGCGGACTGTTGGGGGTCTCCGTGAGCATCTGGTGTGGGTGAGCAGGTTGGCTCTAGACTGATGTGTGACTGTGTGCATGCCTGAGTACACTGCATCCCCGCCTTCCCCATGGGAGCAGAGAGGTGCCCAGGGCAGAGGTGACGCACCCTTTCTGAGCTCCTCGTTCTCCTGGGAACCAGCTCGAGATAGACCCAGTGCAGACTGCGTCAGGAGCCCTGGCCCCTTTTGCAACCAGCCCTGGCCCCAGGCAGTAACCACTGCTGGGCTCGCACAGGTCAGACCTGCCCATTGCGCCTTGGCTGCCAGGAAACCTGCTCCAAGAAGGGCTGCGCTGGCGGGGCTGTCCCTGGGCCTGGGCCAGATCCCCCGATGAACGGAACCCAGCGGAGGGCCACATGAGTCACCCTGTAGCAACACCAAGGAGTGACTTCCTGGGCCTGGGCATTGCTACTTTCTGCCCCTGTGTGCAGCAGTGCTTTGGCAGCCTCACACCACTTGTTATTGCCTAAAATCCTCACAACTGAACTAAAAGGTAGGCCAGTCAGCTTTTATTAGTCTCAGTGCTCAGATGAGGAGACCATAGCACAGAGCAACAGACCAAGGTCAAAGCAGAGCTGGATCTTGGACCGGGGGTTCAGGCCTCTTCCCAGGGTTCCTTGTGGGGAGTGATGAGCTTCTACTCCAGATCACAATCTCTATCTCTCTCTTTCACTGTCTCTGTCTCTGTCTCTGTCTCTTGCTCTCGCTCTTACTTTCCAGTACTGGGGATTGAATCCAAGGCCTTTGCACTGAGCTACTTCCCCAGGCCTTTTTAATTTTTTATTTCTCATTAAATTTCCCAGGCAACAGTTGAACTTGTGATCCTCCTGCCTCAGCCTCTCAGAGTGCTGAGATTCCAGGTGTGTACTATACTTCTATGCCAAGCAGAAATGGATCGCTTAGAGCACAGGGTGCTAGGAAACCAAGTTTCTGGGACAGACTGGGTTGTCCTGGGCTAGAAAGTAAAGGAGCCAGAGACAGGGCTGGCGGCAGGCAAGGTAGATGTCAGCACTGAGTGGGCCAGGCCTGCTGGTGGAACATTCTCAGGCTTTCTTTTCTAGTCAGGGCTGAAAGATGGACCCATAACTGGGATGACCGTAGAATTCCTTGTCAGACTGCATGGCCACTTTAGCAATAACCTTGGCCTATGGTCACACTCCTGGTCTCTGGGAGGTGGACTCAGTCTTCATCCTAGGTCCATGATCCCTTGATCAACATGCCTTTCTGCCTGCCCTGGGGGCTAGCAATGTAGCTCAGTGGTAGAGTGTTTGCCTGGCATGTGGGACATCTTGGGTTCAATTCCTGTTACCTCCCCGCAAAAGACAAAAAATCCAAAACCAGTCAGATGATTCCCTGGGCCCCTGGTGGTGAGAGGCAGCAGGGGTTTGGGCCTTGTGTGGGCATAGGGGTTCCCTAGGGGCCCCTTGGGACTGGCAGAAGAGCAGGCAGCACAAACTCCACCCAGTGACAGTTAGTTGATTCCTCTCTCAGACCCGCATCCTCCATGGCTGGGTGCCTTTCTTCTGCTTGAACTCCTTCCCAGGTTCCTGCACCAGCCAGCAGAGCTCCTCCAGGCTGGTCTCCCACAGGGACAGCTGCGACCCTCGATTCCTGGCACCGTGCACATTTCTCTCCTCTACTTTGGCCAACAGGCCATAAGCTCTGTGGACAACACCCTCCCCGGGAAGCCCTGGAGACTCGGCCTCCTATTCTAGTCCCATCCTGACTTGCTGGGTGACTTTGGGCAAATTACTGCCTTTCCTCTTGTCTGCGTTTCTCCAGGTTTCGAAGTGGGGCTAAAACTCTCTGCCCCTCCCTGGCTCCCAGGGACCTGCACGCATAAGCAAGATAATCGCCGAGAACTGATTTGGAGGAAGTTTCTGAGCGCCAAGTAAGAGGTATCACTGCTGGCCTGTGTTTACATGGGTGTGGACCTTTGTTCCCAGCCTCCTGGGGCTTGGGACCAGCCCCAACAACTTCTTGGCTTGCGGTTCATTTGTCCCACTTCCAGAGAAAGGACAGGAACCAAAGCCAAGTGCTCAGTTGTCTGGGGACGACAGGGCGGGCAGAGCACAGGCTCTGGGACCCTGGCTTCGTGGCCCACATGTGTCCCCGGGCTGTGTAACCTGGGGCTAGTCGCTGTCCCTCTCTGGGCCTCAGTCTCTCAGCTCTGACAGCTCCCCTAGCTTTGAACAGTTTTGTAATCAGAGGCCATGGTCATTGTGTCAGGACAGAAGGGACCCTGTCATCTAGTCTATCGCCTTTAATTTTCATATACTACTACAAGCCCTTTTGCTGGGGCAGTAGACTGACCAGCGGTCAGCCTGGTTAACTCAAGGTCAGAAACTGGTCACAGGGAGATCATGGGGAGGAGAAGATGGCTCAGAGAAAACCCCCTGGAAAGATGAACCCAGGCAAGCTAGTAGGTCAACAGTGGAAACTTTTAACCCTATGGGTGTCTGTCCTCCCTTCTGCCTTTAGCCTGTCCTCCAGGCGGGTGACCTCCCTCAGCCAGGACTCGCCTCAGCTCGACATCATAATGGTCACCACCTCCCTCCTTGTCCCCCACCTGGCAGCCTTGGAAGCCTGTGATCTCCTGGCCTTGGACCTGCTCTGCTGCCGCACCTCCTGCCACCCCTCTGATCACATCTGCATCCTTGTCCTCCTACCAAGACTCTGTCCTCCCCTTTCCCATCTGTCCCCCGTCATCTGGTCCACTCTCCTTCCAAACCCAGACCCCTTACCTCTGAGTGTGCGGGACCCAGCACATGGCACCTGCAGCCAGGCTGCTCAGAGCTGTGTTTTAGCCTTGCTGCTGACCCTAGTTTTTATATTCCTCCTTGATTGAAAAAAAATCTCATTCCCACTTTATACCCATGTTATCTCATAATTTATAGACCCCAATAAACTGCCTTCACCCCTTCCTCGTAAGGTGAGGCGTAAGCAAACGACAGCTCAGTAACCAATGTGAAATCAGTGAAGCTGGTCGCCATCTGGTACCAGGTGCCCCTCACCTTCTGCCTGGTCCTCCTGAAACTGCCCCTCCTCCAGGTGTTCCTGTTTCTGTTGGTGGCACTGCTGCACGGCCAGCCTCCCAGGATCAAGACCTGACAGCTTTGCTGACTCATGCTGTCCCTCTGCACAGCCCAGAGTCACCCACTCTTACAGTGGGTTCCTTCTGCACAGGTCTGGACACTCCCTCTTCTGTCTCATGCCTACTGCCTGGAGCCCGGCACGGAGTTCAGGGTCTGGGGATTTGTCCCTCTCTTATATACTGGAATACTTGTTCTTATTACAAAAGCAATAGGTATATATGCAGGAAAGTTAGAAACTGCAGACTGAAGCTGGGCACAGTCTGGGATTCCCTACTGTAATCCCAGCTCTTCGGGAGGCTGAATGAGCAGGAGTTTGCAAGTTCAAGGCCTGTGTGGGCAATTTAGCAAGACTTTGTTCCAAAAAACAGACACTAAAAAGGGGATGGGGATTGTAGCTCAGTGCTCAGGGCTCCTTGAGTTCAATCTCTCGTACAGGGGCAGAGGGACCCAACACCTGTCATTATAGCAATGAGAGATAACACCATGATTTGAGGAAATATTCTTCTTCAGGTTTTTGGCTTGCTTTTCTAAACTGTAGCCACCCCTCCTTTTTAGACTCCACAAGTAGCCTCTTTATTTCTTTCTGGGTCTGTTCTCTTGGTCTTGTTCTGAGATCCAGTCTACAACCCCTCTCCCCCAGCTGCCCCAGGTGGGGAAGGCTAAGCCAACTCTCCCCAGAGCTTGTGTGTGTTGGGGGGAACCAGGTGGCCCCTGGGTTGAAGCTCGGCTTCCAGGTTTGGCCTTCCAGGTGAGGCCACTGACAGCAGCCCCTCCCCAAGGGAACTCAAAGTACCTTCCTAGGCTCTTGCCCTGTGGTGGCTGGGTGGGACAGGAGTGCTCTTGTGCAATAGGGCAAACTGCTCCTCATTCAGGGCTGTTTGTTTAAGTGGGCAGGGATGGGTTTGGGAGGAACAACACAATTTTCGTTAGTGTTTATTGGAAGTGTTAGGACCAGTAAGTTTGGAGACAAATCCCCAGTATGTAGAAGGCAGGAGGGATTACGGGGAGCAGGAGGATTGGGGTCCCAAAGGTGGATACCTGGAGAGTCCAGCAAGCACCTCCCCATGGGAGCGGCAGGCTGGGAGCCGCTCAGAGTCTGGCTGGCTGCAGAGGACCCCAAGCTCAGTGCCTGGCCTGCTGCAGGAACGTGGGCAGATTGCCGACAGGGCCCCAAGCTTATGCAAGAAGCTAGTAATATATATATGAATTGAATTCCTGACTCTATAAATCTATAAATGCTGGCAACTAATTAAAGAAATTAAACCACTGTTTGGGGTCGGAATATTATTGAAGGCTGCATGTGTGCAACTCTTTTTTTTGAACTCAGGGCCTTTGCACTAAGCTATATCTTCAGCCCACTTATTTATTTATTTATTTATTTATTTATTTATAGTTGGGCATGGTGGCACATGTCTGTAGTATCAGCATCCAGGAGGCTGCGAGTTAGAGTTTAAGGCCAGCCTGAACTACATAGTGAGGATTTATTTATTTGGAGACAGGATTTCACTAAATCACCAAGTTGCCCAGGCTGGGCTTGAACTTGCAATCCTCCTGCCTCAGCCTCCCGGAGTGCTGTGCAGCCTTTGACTAGCCCTTACGGCACAGCTACTGTGTCCTTTACACAGGTTACTTCTCATTGATGGGGTCTTGCCCCTTCCCTCTGTCTCTGTGGTGTGAGCTCTGGACACCTGGCCTGCTACCCACTCCTTAATTCCTGGGCTCACTGCCCAGCTCAGTTCCCGAATGTGCACCAACATGATCGCCACCTGCCCACCTCCTCACAACCCCTCTCATGGCTTTGAGACAAACTCAGCAGCCCACTGCTCCCAAATGAAACAAGACCCATGATCTCTGCTGCCCATTTTTCATTCTCTGTGATTTTGTTTTGTTTGGGACACCCACACCCACATCCATATGGACCTGCTCATTTTTTCCCAATTACACATGACACAAAATTTACTGTTCTTTCCCTGGCACTAATTCAAGTTCCTTACTTCCCCATTTCTTGATTATTTCTACGTGTCCAGTTCAGTGGCCTTAATTACATTCATGTTGTTGTGCAATCTTCTCCACAATCCATTCTTCAGAACTTTTTATCTTGCAAAACTGAAATATTATATCCATGAAACAATCACACCCTAACCCCCCTTCCCCCTGCAACTACCATTGTACTTTCTGGCTCTGCGATTTTGAATACTGTACATACCTCGTATGAGTAGAATCATGCAGTATTTGTCCTTTTGTGACTACTTTGTTTCACTTAAAATATCTTCAAGCTTCATAGTTTCATCTGTGTTGTACCATATGTCAGAATTTCCTTTTTTTTTTTTTTTGAGACAAGGTGTCACTATGTAGTAGTCCAGGCTGGACTTGAACTCACTATATACCTCACGCTGGTCTTGAACTCATGGCAATCTTCCTGCCTCAGCCTCCGGAGTGCTGGGATTATTGTATTGCACCACCACACCTGGCAGAATTTCCTTCCTTTTTAAGATTAATATTTCATTCTAGTTTTTGTATGTATTCCATTTTGCTTATCTGTTTATCTGTCTGTGGACATTTGGGTCGCTATGGCAAATAATGTTGTTGTGAATATGAGTGTACATGTACTTCTTCCCTTAGACCTTGCTCACTTACCTAACACCTCTTGCCCAAAGCCATTTCTCCATCTCCTTAATCTCCACCGCTTGACCAGCCTCTGCTTCTTTCCAACAGCCATTTGTTGGATACTTAGTACCCACAGCAGAGTCCAGCACAGGGGATACTGAGGTAACCGGCACCCGGTCCCTGTCCCAGGGAGTCTGGCCCAGATGAAGACAGACACACTGACTCGGGGCAGCCGTGTGCAGAACACCATGAGTTCTCGGGAGGACAGGGCAGCTGTGAACTTCTGCTGGAGAGTCGGGAGAGGTTTTTGAGCTGGGTCACCCATGGCGTAAAGCAGGATCTTTCCAGGGCCGAAGGGGTGTTCGAGGTAGAGGAAATTGGCAAAGCAAGGCTGCAGGCAAGAGAGTTCTACGAGTCATTTGGGTGTGGATAGAACAGAAGATGGCTGAGGAAGAGCCAGGAGATTAAAGCCGTTTAGGGACCTAACTGCATCCACGCTGCCTGTATTCCCGAGGATAACTCGGGGAGAGAGGAGAGCAGGCTGCATCTCAGCCTTCACAGCTCGGCGTTTGGCACCTGCCGGAGACCGAACTCCCGTTCAACCCTTGCGGGAAGGCCCGGCAAGCAGTCGTGGCGAGTGCGCCCCCCAGCGGCCGCTACACGCTCCCTCCAGAGCTGACAGCGCGCCGCTGAAGTCCAGCGGCTGTCTCCAGGGACGAGCCTTCGCCTGACATTGTCTCCCGTGATCGCCACCCCTTCCGGAGAGGAGAAGACGTTCACTCCAGGCCAACAAACACTAAGCACCACTTCCTCTGTGTTGATCACTGTTATAGGCGTTGGAATAGTGCTTGAGCCATTAATCACTCAGCCCCAGAAGTGCTTAGAGAGAACCAAGAATGGAAGACCAGAGAGAGCAGAGACCAGAGGAGCCCACTTTTGAGTCCCAAAGGATGCGCAAGTGCCCGGCAAAGAAGAAGACGGTTAGGAAGGAAGATACAGTGCCTGGAAAGTAACAGCGAGCTCTGCCCTGCCTGCTGTCCACCCAGCATTTGTTGAATGACCATCAACTGAGGTCACAGAGGTCGCATGAGGGCCCCTCTGTGACCAGCAAGGAGACCAGCTCACAACTGGGCAGGGGAACAAATAGGTACATAAAAGAAGGGTCCCCCGAGTGCAGGGTCCTGCTGGCAGGCAGGGTTGTGGAGCAAGGAGTGCCTGCCGGCTGCTCTCCGAGTGCAGGGCTTTGGCCTTGGGCTGAGGGATGAGAACGGAGAGGTGGGCTGGGCAGACAGCACAGCAGTACAGAGAGGTGCTACCCATCCCTGACCAGGCCACTTCCTCAGAGGGATGCGCTGCTGTGCAGACACTGAGCCATGCACTCGAGGTTTCACATATGTGCTTTTGAGTTGCTCATACATCAGTTGTTCCTGGGCAGCCCCAAGCTCTCCTGGAAGATAGGCTGTGTCACTGCACTGCTGGGGGTTGGATCTGGTCCTCCCAAACCTGCTCCAGGACCTTGGGAACACACCTGCGCCATCCAGTTTCTTCACTTGGAGAAGATAATAGTACCTTTGTCCCAGGATCCTGTGCTGCGCCAACTTGAGATGTGTGAAGAATTTCAATAGTGCTTCCCAGGTGCTTGCAAACACTAAATTTCTAATGATTGGCAGTGCCTGGCACACAGGAACTCAACGTAATTTGTGGAATCATTCATTAAAAGTATGATTCTAGCCAGGTGTGGTGGTACACGCCTGTAATCCCAGCAGTCTGGCAGGCTGAGGGAGAAGGATTCCAAGTTTGAACCCAGCCTGGGCAACTTACTGAGCGCCTGTCCCCAAATAAAAAACAAAAAAGGGGCTGGGGATGTAGCTCAGTGCAAAGGCCCTGGGCTGTGTGTGTACCACTAATACACACACAGATCTTTGAGGGGTGGACACGGGAGGTGGCATGAACTACTAGAGGGGAGTGGGTTAGAGCATGGCCCTTCAAATAAAAGCTGCCAAGCAGAAGACCAGAGCCTGGGGAGGAGCTGCATTCCTGTCAAGTCAGGGCTTCTGTGGGTGTGCAGGGTGGCAGCTGGTGACCTGGGCCAGATCTAGCGGCGGTAAAGGTCAGGGTTTGCCAGGCATGGTGGTACACACCTGACAATCCCAGCTACTTGAAGGCAGAAGCAGTAGGATTGCAAATTTTGTTCGAGGTCAGCCTGGGCAACTTAGGGAAAATCTAACTAAAAAATAAGAAAGGGTAGGGATGTAACTCAGTGCAAAGACCCTAGGTTCAATCCCCAGTATGGGGGTGGAGTGTGTGTGGGGGAGCCAGGGTTGCAGCCTGGGCATTCCCTGCCCCCAAGCCCCAACTACATGAGGATAAGACTTGTTCCAGCTACTGCACAGGTTTAGTCAGAGGCTCAACCAGAAGTCTCCACGCTACTCAGCAGCACCTCAGCCTCCCCTAACCCCAGCTCCCAGGACCTCTCACCCCTTCCCTCCAGTGGTCAAACCTGACACATCTCTCCACCCTCAGGACCAGGGCAGTTTCGGGAGAGGTGGGAAAACCTGCTGAACAGGGTGGCCTAACCCTGAACCGGTTTGATGGGCAGTCTCATCTCCCCCCAGCAAACTTGTCCCTCTCCTGTTCCAAAGAACAAAGGCGGAAACCCCACAAAACAAACCATTTCATTTATTTTTGTGGTGTGCTAGGCAAGCGCTCTGCTGCCAAGCTGCACCCCCAATCTCACACATCTCTTTTTTACATGGAGTGCACTGGACCTGTGGGAAGCTGAGGAAGGGTTGGGGTGCGATACTGGGGAGCCCTGGGGCCAAGGGGTGGAGGATACAGGATGCGGTTGAGTCTTTTCTAGCTCTGACTGCTCATCTAGGCTGGGGCTGGTTACAGGCAGACAGCTCCACTCCTCTCCCCCATCGCCTGCCCCAACACTAAATAAACACAAAGCACCCCCTCCTCAGTGCTGGGGACTGAACCCAGGGTCTTAGGCATGCTAAGTACGCACACACTTTACCACTGAGTTTTGTCCCCAGCATCCCAAAAGCAGTTCGTTACAGCACAAACTACACAGGGAAGTCCTCTCTCCCAGCCCTGGAGTACTCAGAGTCAAAGGGCAGCTGTGGAGGGCAGGGTTGGTTTCTGACACCACCCCAGTTCCCTTCCCAGAACCAGGGGATGGTGGCAGGCAGCTCTGAACATAACCAAAAATAGGCTTGAGTTCCAAGGCAGGTGGGTCCTTCTATGTACAGTACTGGCTCAGGGATTTTCTGCTCCTCCCAAACCCTTGATCTTTCTCAGGAACAACTGGCCCAAGCCCAGCCGAGACTTTTCCAAGAGAGCAAAAGCCCCACTTCGGAGGCACAGGAGCCAGGAAACAGGCAGGAGGAGTCTGGTCCCAAAGCATCCCTAGTCCAGGCCACCATCTTCATGAGCGGGAGGTGCCCTCGGCTCAGAGGGGCCGGGTGGTGTGATTATAGACCAGGTGTTCCGTGTCTTCAGTGGTGGAGACAGTGGAGCTGGCGGGTGTGGGCGGTGGGCGGTGGCGGTGACTGCGGCTGCAAAAGCCCTTTCTCTGGTTCTTGAAGAAGCAGTAACCCAAGATGGCTATCACCATCACGATGCAGGTGACCAGAAGTGCAGCAATGGCCACTTCCACTGAGCCTGGGGGCAGAAGGGGCAGAATGAGGGCTCCTGAGGCCTGCCTGGGTCTGATGCCTGCCCCAAGTCTAGAGAAGGGACCAAGGCAAATAGATGCCAGCATGGAAGCACACAGGCATCTGGCTCAGACCTTCAGCACACAGGCAGCTCAGAGGGATGGCAACGGGCCTCAGACCCAGCTCCAACTTGTTCTGCTTTCAAGGCACTTGGGGCAGGCCTGCGACTCCACAGGGAGTCCCCTTGCTATCCTTCCACCCCTCGCCCATGGCAGCCTTCGCTATCCCCAAGAGGAACCTCAGGATCCCTCTCAAATGGCTCAGGCAGCCGCAGCCAGTCACGTAGAGCTGATTCCGCAAGTTGACACCTGCGCATCAGCAGGACAGCCCGAGACTTACCTACGCTGGGAACGGAGCTCTCCCGACGCAGCCCGAACACATCCTTCTCTGCAAAGCGATGAGGGGGGAGACAGTCGGCACTGAGGGTGCCGAGGTTCAGCTGCTCCCAGCGCCCCAGCCCTCTGCATCATCGTCTCATGACCGAGGCAGGCACTCGGGATGGAGGGTGACCGCTCAGACTGGGACAAAGTGCAGCGTGCACCCCAGGCCTTCCCTTCACACACCCCAGCCCTCCACCAGGCTCACTGGAGATGCCGCGACAGGATTCCAGACACTGCTGCTCTTCCTCAAAGTTGTTCTTGTTGCCATGACAACCACCATAGGTAAAGCGGGCGCAGCGCTCGCTAAAGGGGTTGTAGTACCAGCGTGGTATGCTTTCCTGGCAGAGTCCTGTGTCTGGCAGGTCCACACAGTGCCCTGTGGTAGGGGCGAGCAGAGGGGCAAGTGAGCCCCCAGGACCTACACATTCACCTGGCTGCTGCCCACTGCTCCTGCCTGCCCTGCAAGGGCCTGGGGTCCCAGAAGCGCCCCACCCTTATGGCAGGAAGACAAATCCCGACACTGATGTAGGCTCAAAGGGACTCTTCCCAGACTCACACACTCATTTCTCCTTCAGTGTTTCAACCTTTCTCACTGTGTTAAAGTCTGTTTTCTTCTCTTTTTTGTTTGTTTTTTTTGAGGGTGCCGGGGATTAAACTCAGGGCCTTGTGCTTGTTAGGCAAGTGCTCTATCACTTGAGCTAAACCCCAACCCCCAAAGTCTCTTTTCTATCACTGACTGAGTGATACTTTTAGCAAAGAAGATGAGCCTCAGGGTCTGAGTTTGGGCATCTGAAATGTCTAGCTAAAATTCATTAACACTGTGTTATTACATTTATTTTTATCATTAGTTTCAACTTCCGGCAAGTCATAGCAGTTTTCCATTTATGGCTCTGGCTTGGTGTGGTGGTGCATGCCCGTAATCCCAGCACTTGGAAGGCTGAGGCAGGAGGATCACTGCAAGTTTGAGGCCAGCCTGGGCTACACAGTGAGTTCAGGCCAGCCTGGACTATATAGTGAGGCTGTCTCAAAAACACCAAACCAAAACAAACAAAAAACCCCCAAAACCATTTATGGTATTGATGTGAAATTTCCTTTTCAGCACATTAAGTAAAAAGGAATTACATGATACACAGCAGGCATGGCAACAGACATGAAGGTGTCTGGCTGACCAGTGACACTTGGGAAACACAGCCACAGAAGAGGCAGAAGCCAGGCTGGGAGCCCCATCAGGCACTGCCAGATGGAATGAGTGAGGCTGGCAAGGCCAGCATGTGTCCTGGCCCAGGGGACTTGGTGGGGGGCTCACCTTTGTTGCTGGGGAAATGGATGTTCTGGAGCTCATCAAAGCCGGTGCTATCTGCAGAGACGAAAGGTCAGAGGTCTGAGCCCAACAAGGGTTTCTCCAGGGTTCAAGAGTCACCCTCATGTTACCCACCCCTTCTCGAAGACCAGGCCTCACATTTTTCACAGGTGGCCTCGTCTGAGCCATCGGGGCAGTCTGGGGTGTCGTCACACTCCAGGAAGCTGTCGATACAGCAGCCATCGCTGCAGTGGAACTGAGTGGGCTGGCAGCTCCTTGAGCACACTGGGAAGGAGCAGGACGGCACGGGGTGAGCTCAGGCCCAGGCATGGAGACAGTGCCAAAGGCCTGTCATCTACTTGGCCCTCTCCACCACCCACACTCCTCCTCCATGGAGACTGAGCACAACCTGATGAGAAGGTACTGGGTTGGCCGGGTGGAGTGTTGATGAGGGGAGAGGGTGGCAGGCCGGGGAGGGCAAAGACAGGCTGGTCGGGGGACAGATGCAATGTGGACTGGTGATCTAGCAGGGTGAGGGAAACAGGGAAAGCTCACCTGGATGCTGCCTTTCCATTGAGGGGCCTGGGGAGAAAGAAAGAGGCGTGAGAGCAGGTGTGGCCAGGCTCTGGCAGGGTGGGAAGATGGGTGAGAATGGGGACTGCCCCAGGTGCCTCCCTGCCCGACGAGGAGAGACACCCATCCTGGGGGAAGTCACCTGGGCCCAGGCTGCCTCTCAAAGCCCACCTTGCACATCCTGGCAGGCCAGCATGCACTCCTCCTCCCGAAGGTAGTTGTTCTTGTTACCCAAGCAACCCCCATAAATGAACCTCTTGCAGATCTGCTCTTTGGGGTCGTAGTACCAGCGGGGGAAGGAACCTCGGCAGCGGCCCACTTTGCTGGATGCGAGGCAGTAGTCTAGAGAGGGGCAAGTGGGTGAGGGGCCTGGAGGGCTACAGCAGGGGTGGGGAGGTTGGGAGCTCCCTGCCCTCCCTGCCCTCCCCCTTACCTTCTGTCTGCTTATGGGACAACACAGTGACTGTGATGTTTGCTGTGCTCTGTGGCTCATCTGAGCCTGCTGCCGTCAGCTGGAACAGGTAGGTGCCTTCCCTGAGTCCCCACAGCTCCACCTGGTCCGGCTTTTTCCTCTACACACAGGACTGGCCATCAGGCTGGGCACCCTCTATGTCCCCAGGTTGCCCCAGGCCTTCTCAGCCACTGCCCCCGACCCAAGCACAGGAACTTGGTATTAATGAAACACACCCCCACCTTCTCTCACCTCACCCACCCAGAGGGGGCTGAGGGGGCAGGGAAGGGGAGCTAGTCAGTGTCTCACCTCTATGCTAACGCTGGTGTCACCCTGAAGTAGGTGCCAGTCCGTGTTGCCCACATCCTTCAGCACCAGAGGTTCCTGGGGTTGCACCTTCAAGTCTATGCCCACCCAGGCCCTGGGGATCCGGGACCCTGGGGGAAGGTGAGGGAAGGTCAGGTATCACTGAACAGACCAAGTCTCTGCTGCGGAGGAAGTGGGGTGGTGGCAGCACACACCTGGGCCAACCTGAGACTCAACAGCCACCTGGGAGGCAGGTAAGAACTCACACAAAACCAACATGTTGCTTGCTCTTCAGAGACATTATGTCTGTGATATATCGAAGATATTTTTATGCTGTAAACCCACTTTCTGAAGCTAATTACTGAATAGCATGTGCTACTTGATCTCATTTAGGAAGGACAAAGTGTGTGTGTGTACTTGAGGAGTTAGCTTGTTTCTATTTTCTTTTCTTTTATTTTCTAAAGGGTCTTGTTATATAGTCCAGGCTAGCCTCCAACTTGTGGCGATGCTCCTGCCTCAGCCTCCTGAGTGCTGAGAGTACAGGTGTATGCCACCACGCCCGGCTCTATTTTCTATCATAAGCAGGTAACTTGTGCTAACTGTTTTTAAAAGTTAAAGTAAACTGGCTGGGCGTGGTGATGCATACCTATAATCCCAGCACTCTGGAAGACTGAGGCAGGAGGACTGCCAAATTCAAGCCAGCCTAGGTAATTTAGCAACTTAGCAAGACCCTGCCTCAAAACATAAAATAAAAAAGGTCTGAGGATTGTTGCTCAGTGTAAAGACTCTGGGTTTACTGAAAAAAAAAAAAAAAAGTTAAAGTAAACTGGGCATGGTGGCACATGACTATAATCCCAGCTACTCAGGGTACTGAGGTAGAAGGCTCCAGCAGGAAGGTCCCAAATTCAAGGTCAGGCTAGGCAGCTTAGTGAGATTCTGTTTCAAAATAAAAAATAAAAAGGGCTAGTGGTATAGCTCTGTGATAGAGAACCCCTGAGTTCATTCACCAGTACCTCCCAAAAAAGTTAAAGTAATACTTTATTTAAAAGCCAAATAAAGAAATGTGCAATTAAAACTAATCACACTCACTCTGCCAGTCTACATCATACAGAGAAGCCCATCTGGATGGAGGGAGAGGCCGTGTGAATGGGGCACCTCTGCCGCCTCAGACAGACTCTGCCTCTGATGGTGAGGGCCTCACATCCTCCTTTGATCTGACGGCCTGTGCCCAGGGTGAGGGGGTGGGGCAGGAGACAACACAACACAGGACTCCTGTCTGTGGCAGGTCAAATAGTGGCCCCCAAAAGTTGTGTCCGTGATAAAACCCTGGAACCCTGAAGGTGACCTTATTTGGAAAAAGTCTTTACAGAAGTAATTAAGTAAAAGATTTTCAGATGCGGGCAACCTGGATTAGCTGGGTAGATCCTAAATCCAATGACAAGTGTCCTTATAAACAGAAGAACAGAGTGAAAGAAGAGACCCAGTGCTGCGGCCACAAGCCAGGGACACCGGAAGTAGGAAGAAGCAAGAAGGGTTCCATTTCTGGAGTCTTCAGGGGCAGCGTGTCCTTGGTAACACCTTATTTTACTTTCTGGCCTTCAGAACTTCCAGAACTATGAAAGAATATATTTCTGTTGTTTTAAGTCACTTGGTTTGTAGTAATTTGTTACCACGGCCCTAGGAAATTAATATAGTACCTGGCAGGGACTACAGTCCAGTGGGCAGAAAAGATCTAATAACAAGAAGCCAGGCATGTACAAGACAAGACAGCAGACACTGAGCAAAAGAAGAAAGCACCGCAGGCTAGGGGAAGAAGGGAAGGCTTTTGGGAGAAGAAAGGACTTTTTTTTTTTGAGTATGGGGGATTGAACATGGGGCTTTCGCATGGAGTTATATCCCCAACCCTTTTTATTTTAAGATAAGATCTTGCTAAATCACTAAATTGCCCAGGGTGGGCTTGAACTTGCAACTCTCCTGCCTCAGCCTCCCAAAGTGCTGAGATTACAGGTGTACACCACCAGACCCAGTGAGGAAGAATTTAAGATATTTTTTTCACTGGTAGTGGAGAAGAATATGAGGTGTGGTTTATGACAATAGAAAACACGCGAAACCAAAGCAAGCAGTTAGGGATTTGTGAGGCTAGTGAGATGGACACTAAGGAGACCAGCCAGGCTGGGACAAATCTCAAAATACCCTAAATGCCAGGCCAGGGTGTTTGGACAGAGCAAGAGCAACATTCAAATATTAAACAACTAGAGATACAGAGGGGACAGACACTGGCTGTGAGCAGAAGCAGAATCCTAGAGGCTTGGCTGCAGCAGTGACCTCCAAGATGTAGGCCAACATCCACATGGCCTAAGGGAGGGGTCCGAGGCTGGAATTCGGGAGCTCTGCTTGGGCAGCAGCTGCTTGCATGTCTGTTTGGAAGGGTTTCTGTGTGTGAGGAGGCTGGCAAGGGCAGCGGTTCAGGGCCGACACAACAGGAGAGGCTGGAATCACAGGGCAGCTGGTGGACGGAAAGAAAGGAGGAAGCGGGAAACAGTGGCAGGTGTATGTCTCAAGATTCTCACGACAGGCTTTGTGGAATGGGGAGGAAGAGCCTGGACACAGGGGTAAGGGAAACCAGATTTAGAGGCAACATGTGAGAAGCTGAATTTGAGACAAGAAAGATCCCTATCTGTGTAGGGCTCGGCATACTATGGCCTGTGGGCTGAATCTGTTATGTTTTTATGTGGATAAAGGAAAAAAACCCAAGAGAATAAATTTTTCTTTCTTTCTTTTTTTTTTTTGGTGCTGGGGATCAAACTCAGGGGCTTGTGCTTGTGAGGCAAGCACTGTAACCACTGAGCTAAATCCCCAGCCCCTCAAGAGAATAAATTTTTATCACGTGTTAAAAAACATATATATAGGAGTTGGGGATTTAGCTCAGTGGTAGAGCACTTGCCTAGCAAGCGCAAGGCTCTGAGTTCGATTCCCAGCACCCACCCTACCCTGCAATACACAAAAATCTACTTGGCTGTGGTGTAGCTCAGGGTTAGAACACTCACCTAGCATGTGCAAGGCCCTGGGCTCAACCCCCAGGGCTGCCAAAAATAAAAAATAAAAAAAAGATGCTTGCAAGCTGGAACACAGCTTTGCCTGTCTGCACACTGTCTGTGGTCACTTTCATATTATAACAGCAAGCAGTTGTAACAAAGCCTAAATAGACATCTACAGAAAGTTTGCTGACTCTTGGTCCCCATCACCAACTTGCACAGCCACCCACCATACTTGTGTCCTTACTCTTATTTCAGAAGAGAAAATTGACACCTGACAGTTTAAATGGCTCACCCAGGGTCATGGCTGAGTTTCTAAACAGCACATCTTGGATTTGAACCCAGGTCTTTGTGACTCCACTACTCGTGCTTGCCCTAAAACATGCTGCAGGTTACCACCTGCTCAGAGGAGTGGTTTTGATTGCTTTTATTATCTTGTTTTGTTTTTTTAAGCTTATGTAATACATGTACATAATATAAAATCTGAAAGGTACAAATGGGTAGTGAAAATTCAGTTCCTCTTCTTTCCTTTTTTTGAGACAGGGTCTCTATATACAGTTCATGCTAGCCTTGAACTATGTAGCCCAGGCTGGCCTTAAACTGTTCCTTACCCCCAAAGCATCCATTTTTACCACTTCAAGTGTATATGTGTGTGAACAGGAATATCAAGGTAGTATTTGGGCCAGGCATGGTAGTACATGCCTGTAATGCCAGTACTCTGGGAAGGTGAGGCAGGAAGATTGTAAATTTGAGCCCAGCCTGGGCAATTTAGGGAGACCATGTTTCAAAACAAAAAACAAAAAGGGCTGGGGATGTATCTCAGTGGTAGGGTGCCCCTGGGCTCAGTGCCCAGCACTCCCCCACAGATAGTATCCAAATTCACAGCTTTCCTTCCTAAACCAGGCCACCTTAGTTATTGGTATTACAACAGCATACCAGCATTCACCAGGGGATGTGCTGACACACACTGAGATGGTTTTCAAGTTTTCATTATCATAAACAATACTACAGTGAATAAGTTGTTGTACACATGTGTGAGCTAAGTCTTGAGATGAATTCATACAAGTGAAATAGCGTCAAGGGTGACATTCTTATAGATGCAGCCAAAGTGCCATTCAAAGAGGCTCTACAGAAGGTTCAAGTCTAAGAGTGAGTATGAAGCACGAGGTGAAGGTAAAAAGATAAGGACAGCTGAGTCACAAGATGAGGCAGAGAAAGTACAGCCAGCAGGGGACTCATGGAGGGGGTCACAGAGACAAGACCAGGATACATGGTGGCAGCAAAATGTAGGGAAGGGAGAGGTTTCTCAGGAAAATGTGTCAAAAGGCCCGGGAAACTGAGAAAATGGAAACTGGCTTCCTAGGATTCAGGGAAAAGAAGACAGGGAGATCAGGAATAGAAAGTGGCTGTCCAGCAAAAACCCCAGCCCAGGGCCTTGGCCAGTGGTCGGGAGAGGACCCTGTGAGACAAGCCAAGAGGCCAGGGGCTGGGAAAGTGTTCCTTGAGTTTTGCAGAAAAGCAGCTTCGGAAGAGGGGAAAGCAGACAGACAGAGCAGCACCCCAACCCTCCACCTCCACCCCCAGGTGGAAGGGCAGGGAGAAGGATACACCAGACCTGGGGACTGAATCAGGAATGTCCCTCCCCCTCAGCTCTATCCTCATCAAGCCTCAGGCCCCAGAAGCAGGGGGCAGATGTCCTGCCCTGCCACTCCCAAGAGAGCAAAGGGCTGGAATGGCAATAAAACTGGCCCTTCCCTAGCTGCCAGGCCTCAGGACATCTCCAGGGAAATGCACTCTGTCATCCTAGGCCACTGGAAAGAGGGGGAGGGGAGAGGAGGGACCAGCAACTTGGCCTCTGGTTCCAGGCATCTGGACCAGCTTGGCCCAGCCACAGGCAGGGAAGACGAAACAAAGCAATGCACCCCGAGGAGGGTTTCTCTACCCTACACAAGAATCAGAAGCCCTGCCCACACACCATCCTATCTGCTTCATCCCCAGCTTCCACCTTACCAGCTGACGTGGAGTCCCCACATACCCACAGCTTCTCCCACTTCCCAAGGCCCTGGAGCACCCCAGGCACAGGCCTACAATGGCCGGGGGCTCACACAGTCTAAGCCCTACCCAACTCCTCAAATGCCCCAGGAAACCCCCCAGCCACCTATCCTGTGCCAAAAGCCAGGCCTGGTGGTTTCCAGATAAGGAAGGTGGCCCCTAACCAGCTTGGCTCCAGGACCACATTCTGGTTTCAGGGTCTGGCCCTGCACAGGGATGCCTGTGGGGCCCCACAAGAGCAGGAAGGGCACTACTGTCACAGTCACTTCGAGTCATCACCATCTGCTTTTCTGCTGCTTCCTTGTGGAACAGGCTCTACTCCAGGCCTAGTGGGGCTCCATGGCTCAGCCTAGACCTCAGATGGCAACCTCCCTTCCCAGAATCCACCTCTGTCCTCTCCTCAGGGACCCAGAGAGCTCCTGGAAGGCTAGGGAGCAGAGAGGACCCTTAGCCTGGGAGACATACCATCCCAGGGAAAGGCGGGAGAGGAAAGTCCCTTCTCCACTTTCCAGACTGGACCACCTCAGACTCAGCCCCAGCCAGTCCAGTCCCTTGGACTCCCCGGTCTTAGTTTCCAGGATCTGTTGGTTACAGAGTAGGTGTCTCCCAGAAAGGTGGTATCTTAGGAAAGAGGATACAGGACTTTTGGAGTGCCCCTCTCCCCCAAAGTGGGGTGAATCCTAGGCTTACCATTTAGGAGACAGAGTTATCCCAGGCAAATTATTTAAATGAGGGGTCAGCTTCCTTATCCACAAAGCAGATGACTACCAGCATCGCCCCTTTTCAGACACTGTTGACATGACATGTTCACGAACCCTGGCAGGATGTGTGGTATACCCATCAGTGAGCTGTATAGGGCTAGCAGAGGTTATTGGCTGTGACCTGCTCTGGCACTGGAGCCCCACTTGGCCAGAGCAGCAGTAGGGAGAATGAGGAGGGAAAGCTGACCAGCCCTGATCCCAGCTGCCTGCTCAGCACTAGGAGGAAAGGAGAGATGCCCCAGCCCCGACTTTCCCCTTATGACTGGAAGTAAACAGGAGAGTGTACTCCTCAGTTACCAGATCCTAAGTAGAGAGTCCTGTCTGGCTCACGTGCATGCGCACACACACCTGCCTGGACAGGTGACATCCCTCCCCTACCACGTATACATACCAGCAGGCTGAATCACATAGCAACCCTCTTTGCCACCGCCCCCCTCCCCCAGCCTCTAGGCTACTGTGGCCACAATGCCAGTGCCCACCTTGGGTCAACCCCAGACTGGGCTTGTTCTTCAGTCTCTGCCATCTGGTTGTTTTTCCCGGACCACCAACATACCCATCCGCTCCCAGGATAGAGGAATGAGTGCTAAGAGGTCCTTTGTCCAGCCAGTGGAAGAGACTAGAGCCAGGCTCATTTGCCCAAGCCTCAAGGTGCCTACAAAAGTGTGTGGCTGGTGCCTTTCTGGTCACAAGGCTGCATTCAGCCAGCTCACTGACTCAGCCCAGCAGGGCCAGAAGTTGGGAATCTGGGGAGATGCCTCCTCTGTCCCATTTGTGGCCCAGAACCAGGCCTCCTTGTGAGCACCAGCTCATCGCTTCTGCACATCCTGAATCAGGAACCAGAGTCTCTCAGATGTGCCCCTCCCTCATTACATCCCCTTTCTTTTGTTTACTGTTTATACTTCCTACTTCTAAGGAGGAGTCAGGATGAAACTGGACTTTCCTCCTTCACTCTGTTTGTGTGTGTGTGTGTGTGTGTGTGTGTGTGTATGTGCACAGCACATAGGTATTGAATTCAAAGCCTTTGCACCAAGCTACATTCCCAGCCCTTTTTTGGGGGGGTACTAGGGATTGAACTCAGAGCCTTCAGCCTGCTAGGCAAGGTCTCTGCCACTGACCTAAATCCCCAACCCCTCCAGCCTTTTTTTACTTGAGACAGGGTCTCCCTGGCTGGATCACAAGTTGCCCATATTCAGTCCTCCTGCCTCACCCTCCAAGAATACTGGGATCACAGGCGTGCGCCGCCACAACTAGTTCCTAAGTTCTCGCTGATGCTCTTCTCCCTCAGAGACCCCATAACCAGCTCCCTTCCCCTGACTCTCCTGATCCATGCCCGCCGGTACCCTCCTCCATACCTCCAAAGCCCTGGTTCCGCAGCTCGCGGTAGGAGCGGTAAACCTCCTTCGTGAGGTAGTTGATGAAGCCGTCCCTGCGCGCGAACTTGCACACAAAGTTCTGTTCGTAGAGGCAGTTCATGAGGAAGCAGGCAGAGATGGCGTCTTCCCCGCCGTCGGGCTGCAGCTCCACCAGCGCCAAGTTGCAGTTCTGGGTGGTGCAGCAGGCACGCACGCAGTCCCAGCCCCGCCGCGCTGCGGGGGAGCCCAGGAAGGTGGCCCCGTTGCTGACCGAGGCCTCGGTGTCCAGCACGAAGGCAGGGAAACCGCTGGTGAAGCCGGCCAGGCAGGAGCCTCCCGTGGGCAGCTCAGGGGGCTCGGGCGGCAGCCCGGCCTCGGCGCCCCGAATCCCGAGGGCGCACAGGAGCCACACGGCGACGGCGACGGCGACGGCGCCGGCCATCGTCCTCCCGGGTGCCGTCGCTCTTCTCCCCAGGGGAGTCACCCTCACAGTGCGGGCCTCCAGGTTCCGGGGGTGCCTGTGACCTGGGGGTGGGGACAGGAGAAGACGCGCCTGATCAGCCCGGGAGATCTCGAGCGAGGCGCGTCGTCCGGCAGGAAGGGCGCTGGGCAGGCGGGTGGGCAGCACCCCTAGCGGAGTCCCGGCTCTGCCGCGCGCCCCGGGGACCCGACGGACGGGCTCCTGGGGCGCCAGAGCCCAAGTACCGGGACACAGGCGGGGGCGCGGAGCGCACGGCCAAACATGCTGGGAGCGCTGAGCTTCCGCCTCCGCCCCGCGCGCCGGGCCCGGTTACCTGCGCAGGTGAGCGGAGGGGCCAGACCCGCGGAGGATCAGGGCCCCGCTGCCTGTGCGGCTTGGGCCGCAGCTTCCGCCCGGGTGCCGGGTGCGCCTGCGACCTGCTACCTCCTCCCCCTAGTTTCCAGTGAAACTGAGTCAGCGCGGCCGGGGCGGGGCGAGCGTTAACCCCGGTGCCGCCGGCCCCGCCCAGCCCGGGGCGCCCCTGTCGCCCCGCCCAACCCAACTTCCGGCCGCCGAGGGGCCGGGCGACAGGGGACCCCACCGCAGCATCTGCGTGCCGGAGCGCCCGGGGCCCGAGGCGCCCTGGCCCCATCACGCCCCCTCGAAGCGGCTTCAGGCGCCCTTGGGGGTCCCGTCTCCCCAGGCCCCTGCGCCCTAGACGGGCATCCTGAACCCCGAAGGCGGGGACAGGGGCCGGACTGCAGCGAAGTCGCGCAGGTAGGGCGCTGTAGGACGGCAGCCTGCGGCTTCCCTTTCCGGTCGGAGCCAGCATTCCCAGCCCCAGGCCTGCGGCGCTTGGGAAGGGGCTGGAGCAGACATGGGGGCCTGGCTGATGCAAGCGACCTTGCTGTTGTTAGCCAACTCCGAGGAACATCCTTTCCATTTCTTGGGGTCAAGACAACCCAGAAGCTCGGGTGCTATCCCTGTGATGGATGTCGTCTCAGTGACACTGTTCATGCCAGCTCTAGACAGCCCACTTTCTACTAGAGTCTCCCAGTCCAGGCTCCCCTCAACCCGCAGAAGTCCTCTTTTGTTTGAGGCCTTCCCTCATATTACGTGTCTCCTACGGCTCCCCACCGAGCTGCCCCCTTCCTTGGGGCCCAGGTTCCTCTCCCCACAAAGAGGGTGCTCCTCCGAAGCTGACTACCCTCTGCCACTTCAGCACCCTCCCCGGACGCTTGGAGTTTCCAGCTCACCAAGTAACCGAGCCAGTGCCCCTCACAAAACCATGGGCTCCTTGAAACCAAGTTTACTGCCTTTCGGAAGTGAAAAACTTCAAAACCACTCTACACAGCAGGATTAGTCCTCTTTTTTTAATGCTGTCTCCCCTCAAAAAGCGATCCCACACATGCTCCTAATCTCTTAACCACTGACCCAGTGGGAACATTCTTCCCCGTTTCCCATCCAGAGCAGCGTTACCTAGCCTTGCAGATGTGGGACATCATCTCCCTGAACTGGAACAGCCCTCGGCTGCCCTCGTTACAGGTGTTGGGGGGAAGTGAGATGCGCCTCCCCTTCATTAGTTTTATGGAGCGTTCCATAGCTCCTGGCATCGCAGGAGCCATGATCATGTGCTGGGAAAGAAGCAAATGATTGTGCAGTTGTTGGGAAGCAGAAGCTTTGTAGTGATTTGATTCCTACCTACCTTCCACCATAGTTCACAGTAGAATCCCAAGATTCAAGATTATGCAAGAATCCTAATACAGGAGAATATTGCCCAATAGTTATATTATCAAAGGTTTATCATTGTGTCTATTATACACCCCATTACCAAAACCTACATTTGCTGGACATGGTCACGCACACTTGTAATCCCAGCACTGGGGAGGCTGAGGTAGGAGGATCCTAAATTTGAGCCCAGTCTGGGTAATTTAGTGAGCCCCTGAGTCAAAATGAAAAAATAAATAAAGGGCTAGGGATGTAGCCTTGTACTGGTTCAATCCCTAGTGCCAGAAAGTGAAAACCCAAAACTACTAGCCACGGTAGTGCATGCCTGCAATCTCGGCACTGGGGATGCTGAGGCAGAAGGATTGCTGCAAGTTCGAGGCCCACTTGAGCTCTGTAGTGAATTCAAGGCCAGTCTGAACTACACAGGAAGACCCTGTCTCAAAAGACAAATAAACTATATTTATCAAGTACAGAGAATGCCCAAACGCTGTTCATAAGCACATCCTGCACAACTCCCAAAATAATTAAACAAAGAAATAGGGACTAGCTTTTAGTCTAAACCTCAGATGAGCCCAGGCAGGCCATACAGCCGGTAAATGCTGAGTGGGGGTTGCAGCCCAGGTATGCCAACTTCCTTGCCTCAGCACCTGAACACTGGGCTTTATGGTACTTGGAATTCTGACTGCCTAGACTTTGCACCCTCCTCAAATTCAGTTTGGCTGAAACAAAAACTTATTTTCCAGTAGTGAGCAGGCACCGCTTGCTGCTATGGTTTGAAGATGCCTGCTGCTATGGTTTGAAGATGGTTTGGTTCATGTTGAATTTTTTTTCCTTTGGTAATGGGGCTTGAATCCAGGGCTTTTGCACTGTGCTACATCCCCAGCCCTTTTTTATTTCTTATTTTAAAACAAGTCCTTGTTAAGTCATTTTACTGCCCAAGCTGGGGTAGAACTTGCAGTCCTGCCTCAGCCTCCCAGAATGCTGGGAATAGGCATGGAGTTAGGCACGGCACCGCGCCAAGGTGATGTTGAAATATTGCCATTGTGGCCCAGCTGGGAGCCAGGCCCTGGAGAGGTGATTAGGTCATTAAGAGGGATTAATGCCTTTCTCTGGGACCGGATTAGTTCTAGAAGGACTGGATCGGTCACCTTGAGAGCAGGAGTTATCAAGTGTTGCCTCTCCTGCACGCGTCCACATGCCCTTCCGCTTTTTGGCCATTGTTATGACACTGCACTCCCCAGATGCGAGTGTTAGATCTTGGACTTCTTTTGTTTTTGTTTGTTTCCTTTTTGGGTGTTGGGGACCAAACTGATGGCCTTGCGCTTGCCAACCACTTAAGCTCAATCCCCAACCCCACTTCTTTGTTTTTGTTTGTTTTGTTTTGTACAGGGCCTTGCTATATAGTCTAGGCTGGCCTTGAATTCACTATGTAGCCCAGGCAGGGCTTGAACTTGCAATCCTACTGCCTCAGCCTCCTGAGTACTAGGATTACAGGCATGTGCCACCATATCCAGCCAAATTTTATACTTCTAACTCTGGAACCATGTGTAAATAAACCTTTCCCCTTTATAAATTACTTACTCAAGTATTCTGTTAAGTAACAGGGAATCGACTATGACACCTACTCTGTTCCTTCCAGGCCGCTCTCAGGTACAACTGCTCGTGCTTGGAGAAGTGTTTGTCCTGTGCAGAGAGGTCCCACAGAGAAGTGGGAGGCAAGATTGTACTGGATGTGGTTGGGCTCTGGGCTCTGGATTTGCACTAATGTGTTTAACTTGTTCATCTGCCACTTATTCTCTGTGATCTTAGGCAAATTATTTATCCTCTCTGAGCCTTAGTCTCCTCATATAAGCAGTGAGACTTCACGGGGCTGTTAGGAGGATTAAGTGAGTTAATGCATATAAAGCATTTGACCCTGTGTGTGTTCAATATATGTTACCTGAAAAAAAAAAAAGTGATAGCCAGGATTTTATCCCAAGCCACACTGACATCAAAAACCACATTGTTGTCAGGCATGATGGCACATACCTATAATTCTAGCACTCGGGAGGCTGAGGCTTCAAGCTGTGAGTTTGAGGCCAGCTTGAACTGTGTACAGTGAGACCCTGTCTCAAACAAAAAAGTCATGCACCGAGGCCACGTGGGCACCAGTGCTGGCCAGGGCAGATCTGAGGCGGTGGTCTCTGAGCTGGAGAGTGTGGCAGATGGGACATCTGAAGATGTAGGGCCTCGGGTTCCAGTGTGGGGCCAACTGCTGTGAAGACAACCAGGTGTCCAGGTGCTGCTGTGTGCCTCCAGCTCAAGCCCAGACCTTGTGCACAATGAGTCTGGAAAGTTCCAGGACCCACCAGCCACCATGCATCACAACAACAAAGCCAAAGATTCGATGGATACAGTGAAAGAAGCTTCAGGTGAAACCGCAGCTGGACAGTTGTGTGGCCACGTGTGTGGGTGATTCCATGAACCTCATCCCAGCGATGGCCAAGAAGATGAAGGGGTCTGGCTCATCCATTGGGAAGTAAAAGTTGCCAGTGGCCATCAGGGCTGAGGGCAGGAATCTAAAAAGAAGAGTGGGAATTTTGGTCTTTTAAGTAAAACTTATGAATGAAGAAACTAAGGATTGCAGCAAGTTTAAGACATTTCACTTGCCTCTGGGCTCTGGTTCCTCTACATTCAGATCCTAGAAAGTGCAATGGAAAAACACCAGTGCTCAAATTTGGGTCAAAGCTAGCACAAGAGAGTGTTTTAGAGCCTCAATTTCCTATGGCAGGACCTCGTCCCGGCAGCAGAGATCTCCCTTGTCCTACAAGGTGCGGATACCAAGAGGCTGGCAGCCTCCTCCTACCCGGCATGACCTGGCAGAGTTGTAGGACAGGCGTCTCTGTTTGTAGCCAGCCTGCTCTACTGCCACACCATAAAACAAAATCCAGATTACTAATTTAGGGGTTTCTAGGTCTTTGTTTAGCTTGGGTTTTTTTTTTTTTATATATATGTAAGGCATGAAGTGGATTTAAGATGCAGAGAGGATGAGACCCTGTCTCAAAAAAAAAAAAATAGATGTGGAGCTGAGAGGGAGAGCAGTTTAGATAAGTACTCTGGAAGTTTCCTTGTGCGTATCTGTTTCTAACCATCAAGATAAAGATGTGCACCTCTTGAAAGTCTTACACCACAGCTTTCAGCCTGGAGCCCACTGCAGAAACGCGAGCGCCTCCCTCCCCGGTCCACGGCCCGGCTTTTGTTGCAGCGACTGGACAATCTGACAGTGACACTTTCCCCGCAGGGTGAAGGGTTTCGACTGCCCCGTAGATGCTGGTATCCAGGAATAAACTGTGAAACGGGAACCAGTGGTGAGTTAAGAGAGTCATGAAGTACTAAACTTGAAGAACAGAGTGGAATAAAAGCCTACACCCAGCGTTGCTTCCTTACCCCCCTGAATTGCCAGCACCTTATTAAGATAATCTGCTGGCAACAGGAAGGTCAGAAAGTAAGCAACTTGGTACTCCTTTGGAGCAAGGGGGTGGGAGGTCCCCACTATTACCAAACACCAATTTTGCCTGAGGCCCTTGCGCAGTGCAGTGTTCCTGCCCCGGCATGCCAGCACCTTACCTTTTGGATAAGGACCTGTTGTCCTTTTACCAAATTACTACTACTTGAAATGATAACATAGCCTGCTTATTTGCTGCATCGAGGCAGTGATATATATTTTCCCAGTGATTTGGTTTATTGTTTTCCTTCTTTCTTTCTTCCTCTCTTTCTTTTTTTTTTTTTAAATTGAGACAGTGAGACAGAGTCTTGCCATGTAGGCCAGGCTGGCCTTGACCTCACAGTGATCCTCCTGTCTCAGCCTCCTGAGTGCTGGGATTATAGAACTGGTGGTAAGGGCTGGTGATACAGATCAGTGTGAATGCCCCGGGTTCATCCCTAGTACTGGAGAGAGGGAAAAGGAGAGAGAGAGAGAGAGAGATGGAGGCAGTGGAAGGTAATTAAGTCACAGTGGAGGCACCACCCCTGGAAGGGATTAGTGCTGGTCTCTCAGAGTGAATTCTCTCAAGAACAAGTTGTTGCAAAGCAAGGCCACCCTTTACACCCTTTATCCAGGGTTTTCTTGGCCCTTTCTGCACACATAACCAGTTCCTTTTCCATTTCTTTGCCATGTTGTGATGCAGCCAGGAGTCTTTGCCAGTATGCCAGTGCCATGGTGCTTATACCTTCCAACCACCAGAATCATGAGCCTTGATAAGCTTTCCCACTTTATAAGTTATCCAGCCACTTGTATTTTGTCATGGCAACAGAAAATGGACTAAGATGTAAGGTGGGATTGTGGGGAATTTTTTATTTTTGTATTTATTTATTTGGGGGGCTCTGAGACATGATCTTGCTATGTAGTTTAGTCTGGACTTGAACTTGTGGTGATCCTCCTGCCTCAGCCTCCCAAGTGCTGGGACTACAGGTGTGTGCCACCACACCTGGCATTATGGGGAATTTTTTTTAATGTTTTAGAAACTTTAGAAAAGTTTTAAAAACAAATACATCTTTCTTTTGTAGTAAAAGCTTAAAGAAAAAAGAAAAGACATTTAACCCTTGAGGCATAACAGTGAGAATAAAAAACCCATCACATACTTTCCTACTGTAAATTTGTAAATTTGTACTTTAGCATTATAGTAGCCAGCTGAGTGTCTCAGTAGCTGTACCTGGGGGATACATGAGGCAATCTTTGTGTTTACCCACTTGGTAAGACAAAAATATGTTTATTATGACACCTCACAAGCTGAGTTGAAAGCATTCATGGATTTGCTCTTCTTTTAGCAGCTTTATCTTGCTAAAATCACAGGAATATAAAGGACTTATGGATGTAAAAGACTTATGGTGTGGTTTGTAGAATAACAATGACACTGAGGAGATTTGGTTTCCTTCAGAATTGCCTGAGGTCTGATAACTAAAGCTCCCACCAAGAAAGAAAAAGAACTGATAATCTGGCTGCTATCTGCTCATGGTTTGAACTATTTGTGGTTAATTGTCAAGAAATTTGCACATCATCTGAATACGTGACTATTGATGAACACCTACCAGCACTTCCTGTCTGCTGTAGCTTTAGGCTGTATATGCCAAAAATACCCTTCAAAACATGGCAGAAAATTTTATGTCCTTGTAGATGCAAAGACATTATGCTTTCAATTTAGAAGTTTATCCTGGAACTCAGCCACCAGCCACCAGGCCTTTATTTGTATAGTAATAAGACAAATGATGTTGCGAAAAGACTTGTTGCTCCCATCTCCCAAACTAATTGGAATGTGATATTTGATAATTGGTTTACCAGTTTCCAATTGATGTTACATTTGCTAACAGAGAACAAGTTGGCCAGCATAGGAACAGCACACAAGAACAAAGCTGAAATTCAAAATGAAATGTTTGCAATTTCAAAACAGAGAATCCACTCTTTGGATTTCAGAAAGATACAACATTGGCCTCATATATGGCAAAGAAAAAGAAACTGGTATTGCTGATGTCAATGTGTCAACATTGCACCATGATGGAAATACTGACAGGGAAACCTTCGCAAAACTGAAGCCTGAGAAGGTAACTTTCTACAACAAAACCAAAGGTGGGGAATAGAAGTTGTTGATGAATTATGCAGTAACTATGATGTCACTCAAAATGCAAAGCATTGGCTAGTCATTGTGTATTACTCTATCCTAAGCATGTGTGGGATAAACAGTTTGATAGTTTACAAAGAAAATAACAGGTACATGAGAAAACTATGTAAAAAAAATTATGGAGCACACTGGTGAGCTGACAGGTGAAGAGGTAGACCCAGTATTACAAAGAACCACTATGACAACAAGAAAAACAAAATGATGTCAACTGTGCCCTACAAAAAAGGACAGGAAAACAAAACATGTGTGCTATCAGTGTAAACAAGACATGTGCATGGAACATGCAGTTTTTATGTATGAAGACTTCTTTGGGGGTGACAATGGAACCAAAGATTATTTCTGTGGTAGATTTTTGTTTCTTATTTTCATTATAGTTCACATAGGAATTCATTTCTGATGTTATCTTTTAGGCAAGTACACAGCTGATGTGAAAGTGTTGATGTTTATCCTAAATGTGTGATACATATTAAAAATGTAGTACTTTTGCTGGGTGTGGTGGCACATGCCTATAATCCCAGAATTTGGGAGGCTGAGGCAGGAGGATCGCTGTGATACATAGCGAGCCTGGGACACACAGTGAGTTCAAGACCAGCCAGAAATACACAGCAAGACCCTGTCTCAAAAAAAATTTTTTTAGTACTTTATTTTGCTGATATTTTATGTTTCTGTTCACTACACATTGTATAATATAATAAGAACCTCTTGACTAAACAGCAAGACCAGCGAGATGTGAACTATGCTCTACAAAAAGGCCAGGAAAGCAAAACACACATGCTGTCAGTGTAAGTGATACATGAGTATGGGACTTGCTGTTGTCATGTGTGAAGATGGCCTTAGGTGTGATAATTGAAGTAAAGATTATTTTTGCTGTAGAGTTCTATTGGTATTTTCATTGTAGTTCATATAGGAATTTATTTCTGTTGTTATTTTTTAGACTTTGTACACCAAAAAAAATGTTGAAAATTTTGATGCTTTTTAATAAATGCTCAATAAATGTTTAAAAATTCAATTCTTTATTTTTTGATTTTTTTCCTGTGAAGTACTCATTATTTAATATAATAAAACTCATAAAATTAAAATTAATAATTCGTCAACTGAAATATTATAAATAACAAATGAGGCTGTATATATCTACGATTATGCACTGATTAAGGTTATGCCCTGAAACAGTCTGGTTCTGCTAGAGTCGGTCTGCTTCCCCCTTGCTACCACCACTGGCCTTGTACCAGGCTAAGAAAGCAGGCCTGTGCCCTCTTGGTCTCCCTGCCCTACGAGGTCCTGTGGTTCTGATCACTTTTTCTTGCACCTTATCTCAGGGGATAAGCTCCCTTATCTTGGGCAATGTACTGCTGAATAGTGACGTGCGTGGGCAGAGGATGTGTGTCAGTGCTGAGGTGGAAGAATGTAAACAAGGAGCCTCATGCTATAGTAATGGTGATGCTCTTTCAGTGCCGCTGAGTGTCACAGGCCCATGCTGGGCACCCATGGCTCAGGTGAGGAAGCAGGCTCAGAGGCACTCCAAGCATGAATCCTGCACACAGTGTGCAGATAAATCCAGGAAGTTGGCATATTTTGTGTCCCCAGGCCATTACCAAGTTCTGTTAAACATTATCCCCTAAATAGTTCTCTGATTTAATCTGTCCTCTTGACATCAGCAGTACCGCCTTTCTTGCCAGGTCCTAAGGCAATGTCCTTCTAACTGGGCTCTCCCAGCCCTTCCGTGCTGTCCAGTCCTCTTTCCACACAACATCCAGGCACTAGGAAAATTTAAATCTGAACATGTCAACCTGTCCACCAACATTGCTTAAGACTCTTCAGTGGCTACCAAATACCCTTACAATGGAGACAGCACTCATTAACATGGCGCACAGGGATCCATGTGGGTACGCCCACATTTTCTGTCCCATGGCTCCATTTTCTCATCCCTTCACCTCTGTTCTAGCCTTATTAACCGTCTCCTATTCCTTTGTACTCACCATGTCCCTTCTGCCACAGGGCCTTTGTGTATGCTCTGCCTTCCACCAGGCCCATTCCTGTTGACCCCTGTGTCTATATAACTCCTACAAAATGTTCACAACTTGGTGTTTTAGTCACTTTCCTCGTCTCTGAGACATAATACCTCACACTCACAGTTTAAAAGAGGAGAGGTTTATTCTGACTCACATTTTTAGTCCATAGTTGGCTGGCTCCAAGGCAGGAAGGTGTGGTGGAAAGGTCTGGGGGAAGAAAGCTGCTCACCTCATGGCAGCCAGGAAATAGAGGGCAAAAGGAGGAACCAGGGAGGGAGATAGACCCTTCCAGGCCACAGAAGCCCACCTCAGCACATGAGGCTTTGGAGGGACATCCACACTTGGTTTAAATATTTGCATTCACTAGGTCAAAGCCTTGTTATATGTTCTTACAGCACTTCCTGCCTTTTCTTCAAATCACCAAATGAAGTTGTAGTTTTACATTTATTTACTTGATTAATGTTTATTTCCACACTAAATTATAAGTTTCATAAAAGCAGGAATCCTCTCTCTCTCCCTCTCTCCCTCTCTCCATCTCTCTCTTGCTCTGTCACAGACACATACACACACACACACACACACACACACACACACACGGTGCCATTACATTGCCCAGGATGGTCACAAACTTCTGGGCTCAAGTGATCCTATCCTGCCTCAGCCTCCCAAGTAACTGTGACTGACCACAGGCAGGTGCCACCATACTGGGCAGTTTCCCAAGCTCTCTTTCAGGAGTCAACAGAGGACAGCAGAAGTTGATACAAAGACTCAACAACATAGAGGGAACAACTACGAGACCTAAAAAGAAGTACAGTAAGATCCCACTTAATGCTGCTCTGCTTAATGCTGTTTTGGTATTATGAGGTTACATAAAAGTAGTGTAGAATTTGGGATTTCATTGTCATGTGATGTGCAACGCCTCAACTTGGTCATGTGGCCTCTCAACTTGGTCAGCTTGTCTCAACAGTCTTGTGGAGCATTTATTATCATCGCAGGACAAATCAGATCAGAACAACAAACATATACTATGGCCGGAACTAAGTAAAGATGTTCTGTTGTTGATGTGGGTGAAATTGCCGAGTTGGCTAGTGAAACACGGTTGGACAATATAAATGCACAAGATAATGAAGAATTACTGCAAGTTACTGTTAGGATGACTCCCCCCCAGATGCCAAAATGGCCGTCGCTGGTTTCTCACAAAG